>JALBCR010001653.1:80000-236182 GCA_030710515.1 Abscondita cerata | reverse complement strand
AAATAAAAATTCAGTACATGCGACCACCTTCTTACAATGAGAGTATTGATCGAAAAAACAACTGAATACAACCTCAAATTATGCTTAGCTTTTGTGGATTTTTACAAAGCGTTTGACTCTCTGGAACACTGGATAATTATTAACAGCTTAAAAAACGCGCGCATAGATCACAGATATATAGACATACTAAAATACAAATATGAAAATGCGACGTCCGTAATTAAACTGCATCAGAATACAGATAAAATTAAAGTAAGAAGAGGAATTAGGCAAGGCGACACTATCTCGCCGAAGCTATTCAATTTGGCCCTCGAAGAAGTCTTCAAACACCTAGAATGGCAAGATAAAGGTATATTAAAAAATGGTAACAGATTAAACAACTTGAGATTTGCTGATGATGTAGTAATAATAACAGATAACCCGACAGAACTACAGCACATGCTACAAGAATTAAATGAGGCAGCTAGTAAGGTCGGATTGACAATGAATTTGAATAAGACAAAAGTTATGTGCAAAGAAGGCCCCAACATAACAATTAAGAACTGCCACATCGAGAACGTTGAGGGTTATATATATCTCGGTCACCAAATAAAATGTACTAGAGAAAATCAAACCACAGAAATATATAGAAGAAACAATTAGCGTGGAGCGCATTCGGCAAGCTTGGACACACTCTCAAATATAAAAAAAGTCCCCTTAGATTGAGAGCACGACTTTTTGATCAATGCATACTCCTAGTGCTGACATATGGATGCCAAACATGGACTTGGACAAAACAAAGCTTAAAGAAAATAATAGTAACGAAGCGAGCCATGGAAAGGCAAATGATCGAAATATCATTGAGGGACAAAAAGAGCAACGCTTGGATCCGGAAAACTACGGGAGTAAAAGATGCCATCGAAACCATTACTACGCTAAAGTGGAATTTCGCTGGACACATAGCAAGATGTAAAGATCTAAGGTTGGAATAATACAATCCTGCACTGGAGGTATTACAATGGCAAACGAAAGAGAGGACGGCCTCTAACACGATGGAGAGACGACCTGAAACTGACTGCCGGGTGGCCTATGTTCAAAAATAGACTGTAGAAATGGGCCTTTGAGATTGAGATCTAGGTTTGACTATTACTTGTTTGATGTGTTGCTAATTCATTTATATTTATATGTGTGAAATGTCAACGAAAGACCACGATATTCTGTATTGCTATTGATATATTTTATGTACGTCTCAATATGTGTGTTAAACTGATTTTAATTGCCTGTAAAAAAAGTTTCTGTAACAAAAGTCACCATTTAAAATGTCAAAGTTGCTAAGTGCTCCTTGAAAGTGGGATACTCTGTATCATTGTAAATATTTTTCAATTGTAATTACTGAAGAACCTAAAAAGAATGTTTAACACTAATTTCGAATAAATCTACCTTTTAATTGCAATATCTTGTTGGAATGAGGCCGATTAAAAACATTAAAAATATAATTTTTTTTTGTAGAGACCTTCATGGTACATTTCTATTCTGTTTAATATAATAACCAATGAAAAATGGGGTAATTAGTTTACTGGAATACCGTCTAATATATTAAACGTCACAATCTATTCTTTTGGGTCAGTTGCGTTTATGTTTACTTAGTCATTCAGAATTTAACTTTTTGTTTTTCTAGGACATGGTGGTAGAAAACAAGTAATTGAAAATGACATTTAAACTTTAGGAACAATTTTTATCTACCATGTACTTATACTATAGTAAAATGGCATAACAGATAAACACTTGTACATTAATCTCTTTCATTCCTCACTATCAATCTGGATTTCGCTCTGGTTATTCTTGCACGGGTACATTACTTGGTGTAACGGACGAAATTTTTCGATCTATTGATGTTGGTGAGGTCTTCGCGCTGGTTCTAGTTGATTATTCCAAGGCCTTCGACACTCTTAACCACAAGTTGCTTATCTCTATTTTGCATTACATAGGTCTTGGGAAGGTGGCGCTTTAACTGGTTTCAAATTATTTCAAGGATAGAAGTCAGATTGTTGCTTTAGAACATTTATTTTTCTCCTCGCTTATCATTAAATCAGGAGTGCCACAGGGGTCGATCCTGGGACCTTTGTTTTACATTATTTATACTTCTAATATTTATAAACTTATTAAATATTATAAATACCATTGCTATGCGGATGATACACAACTCTATACTTCATTTAAAGTAAACAACTTAGTAAATTCTATGTATAAAATAAATTTCGACCTCGACAAACTTAATAAATTTTCAAATAAGCATCAATTTTTTATCAATCCAAATAAATGCTCCCTTATTCTATTTGGCAGACGTAAAGACCGAGAGATTGTATCTAACTCTTTTAATATTCACATTAATAATACATATCTTCCTGTTGTTGCTAAATTAAGCAATTTGGGAATTTTGATGGATTCTGATCTTAAATTTACACAACACGTAACAATGCTTCTAAGGAAGGCTTATTCGACTCTAAAGCTGTTCTATGCTAACCGACACATTTTAAATGTATCTGCAAGAAAGACCCTTTGCGAATCGTTAATATTGTCCAATTTTAATTACTGTGATGTTGTTTATAATAAGTGTTTAAATAATGTAGATAGAAAGAGAGTTCAGGTGATGCAAAACAGTTGTTTACGGTTTATTTATAATATTCGAAAAAGCCAACATATTTTTTCTTTTTTTTTTATTTACAGACCATTATATTACATGAACCTTTATTTTTTTTTTTTTATAATCAGTTTCTTGTTTTTTCTGGAGCAGAAAGCTTTGTTGAGGTTGCGTTTTGGAATCTTTTCTTTAAATAATTTAAAAAATTTTTAAATTTTGATTATTTTTCTCTGTGCTAGAATTTAAGTGCAGACTTATACTTATGGTTCCGGGTGTGGTTACATTGGTAGCTAATCAGACGGTTGCCTGTTGCAGCTAGTCTATTCCCGTAACCATTTGGCTTCTTAATTTAATTTATTTTGTAATATAGATTTATTTGCAAATAATTTGAAACATTTTTAAAACCTTAAATTGAAAGAACGTTAATTATTAATAGTAAATTAAGGTCTTCAACAAAGGCAAGAAGATTTCACCAGGAGTAATAATAAAAACAACTTTGTCCTTTTGCCTCGTTGTTCTCATTACTACTCTTAGTGAAAGCATCTTTCCTTTGTTGAAGACTTTAATTCACTATTATAAAGGAGAAATTATTTACTAATTGTTAATTATCAAGTACTACTATTATTTTAAGAACTATCTGATACACTATCTAGCAATATAGGAGGCAGATCATTGACGCTAATTTGTAGATTCAAATTAATACCACAATTGCGTCTTATCCCAAATAATATTTAATCCACGTAGGTATTTAAAAAGCAATCGATTAAAACGAAAATATGATTGTGACATTAATTTTACCAAACTCTGCGCAAAATATAAAACATTTTAGTATGACGTATCGTAATATAAACATACCAACGTAGACATTAAAGGTTGTACGATAGAAGTTAAGTTTAACATAAAGAAAAGAGCAAAAATATTTTAAAAACTTTATGTGCTCTGTGGATGGCAGTTGTAAAATGCTTTTATAATGTTTCTGAATTTATTTGTAATAAATTTCTTCATTTTATATACAAGTTTTACCGAGTTAAATCAACTATTAGCATCTATAGCGTTTCTAAGTATCTGTAATTGATATTTATGACGTTTAAGAATAGAATATTATTTGTTTCAAATTTATTGTAGAAGTACTTAAGTACCGGTATATAGAGGTGGCCGATATTAAGAGGGGAAAAAATGTATTTCTATGCGTTGTTTATTAAAATCTTTTCAGTATGGAACATAATACGGTTCGCTATAGGGTTTGCTATACATATAATTACGTTAATCACTTTGATTGACTTTATAAAAATCAATTTATTGTTTTATAACCGTTTACAATAGATTTTACACAGAAACGATTTAGACTAATTACTAAGACGAAGTAATCGTTAGCCCAAAGCCAAGACGAAACTTGTCCTTTTGCGTTGGCGTTGGTCCTTTTATAAAAATGACCATTGCTGATATACCGTTATCTACCCTTGTGATGGAGTAGTTATTTCTTGATTTCTAATTACTACTTTCTAACTAATGATTCTAATATTTATTCTTACCTATTTGACATGACGTTATTACTTATTTGACTTACAATGATATCATAAGATTAGTTAATTTTATCAATAGTTTATTATAGATAGCGCGACGTAATTCCTCCTTCCTTTAGAAAAGAGCGTCCTCGCTCTGCGTTTTTTCTTCCATTTCGATTGTCTGCGGAGCGTTTGGCATTTTCTTTCCTTGTCGATTCTTGTAGAATTTTATGTAGTAAATTATGCCTAGGATGCATATAATCACAATTAGTGTTGTTGAAAGATGAGCGTAATGAGTAGCCGGATGGAGTTCGGGTAGTGTCGCCTCTAGGTCTCGGGCTTCTTCTTTCAGCTTGTTGATATCCTGCAGGTGTTGAGAACGTAGAGCTATGGTTCTTTCCGTATTTAGGGTTGATACCTCGGGGTCTTCTTCGTAGGTTATGTTGCCGTAGGCATTTTCGTAGGTGTTTTCTTCTATTATTATTTTGCAGTTTTTGATGATGCGACTAGGGCACTGTCTTGTGTTTTCGTGTTGGTGATCTTGTTTTCGCATTCCTCTGTGATGGTTACGCTTTGCCGACTCGATGTTAGTATTTTCCCATTTTCCACTTGTATGTGCACTACGTAATTATTGTTCACTAAGGCAAATTGACACTCGCTGATGTTGTGATATAATGCGCATTTGTCTATTCGTGGTTCATTTACACAAAGGAAATGTTCACTCAGTTTTTACACTTTTCTTCTGTCCAAAATTCGCCTTTTGCATTGTGTAAGTGGTAGTTCGCAGGGGGAATTAGGACTTTAGCTCCGTTACTTGGTATCGGGTAAATTTTGGAGTATTGGTATTGGGAAGGTTCTAAGAATGGTACATAAAGTATACATGTTACAATTCTTTTATCGAGATGACCTGTATTTTGGAAAATTCTAAAATCGAAAACGCGTTTTTTGTCCCTGAAGTGATGAGTTCGGATTCTTTGTAGATTATAGTTAAATGGTTTATAATAGTTTTTAGTTCTGAAGTTGTTATCGTTTCTATGTCTATGATCTCTATAGTGGCTAGGGATATCGTTCTCTCAATCTTTCGTAATACTTCTGACAATCTCGCGCTCATGAAAATATTAAATTGAATACTAAGTTGTATGTCTACTGTGTTTTCTACATTATTTATGGCGTTCATAGACGCGTTAATATTTTTTTCTATTACGGAGATATCGCTCAAGTATCTATCAGTTATGTGATTCGCGAAGGAATTATATTTACTTATTTGTTTAATGATGTTGTCTTGATTTTTGAATAGCAAGCCTAAGTTTTTGTTTATTTCGATTAGGTCATTATTGTCAGGGTTGCCCGTGATGAACTTTATTGCACTGCCTAGCCCGTTAAAAAGTGACCGTTTATGTTTCAAATTATATTTTGATAATTGGTCTTCTATTGTACGGCAATTTTCTTTTAAAATTTCTAATAGGGCTTTATTCCCTGGACTTAGTGTTTTAGATTCTATTATAGCTAAATTGGATAATAGTTTTCGGTAACTTACGTCTAACTTATTAATATTGAAGTAAAAGTAAAACTTATGATAATGGCTCTTCATTTTCGCATTACTCAAATGCTCTACGAAGTAACCTTTACTATTGAGGCTCTGAGTTTGAAGTCCCAGGCCGGGGGTCAGGAGGACCGTCCTGAAAGGAAGAATGTTTTTTAGTTCGTTTTATTTTTCGAGTGTGAATATTAGTTAGGCGTTTCGAGTTTTCGCGTACTCCTGTTACTTTATCGTTATCTATGGATATGACATTAACTTTGTCGTAGTACGGGTCTGTCTTCCTAACTCTTTGTCGGGTGAAGTATGCTATTGGTTCATTTAAGTCGACGGGTCGTTTGTTCTTGTTGCGTTTCGCGAGGGTTTCTGTACCTTTGTTTAGCTGCTTTTGGTACAGTTGTTCGTAAAGAGGTAATATTTCGTTTTTCGTTGTTGGTTATAGTTCTCATAGATGACTTTATCTAGATCTATCTCGTGGGCGTTGAGGTTTTCGTAAGGCCCGTAGAGTAAGGTAAAGGGGGTATATCCTGTGGTAGAATGGACCGATTGATTGTAATGTAGGATTGCTGTAGTCATGAGGTCTTTGGGAGATTCGTTTTTGTTTGTCAGTTTCAGGGTCCGAATTTTCTCTAATAGGGTTGAATGTGTCCTTTCTATGGGGGAGTTAGATGAAGGGTTGTAATTAGTCGTGTAGTGTACGTGTATTTTGAATAGGTCGAAGTATTCTTGGACGGTTCGGTTTTTAAATTCCTTCCCTTCGTCGCATACGATTTCGTTTGGGAAATTGAGGTGTGATAAGAATTGTCTCAGTTTGTTAAGGATGGTAATAGAGGTCTAGGTCGTCTGTTCCGTCCGCTTCGGTGTCTTTTAGGTTGTTTAGCGTTATTCTGGAGAGGGCGTCCGCTACGACATTTTCTTTTCCTTTCTTGTAGCGTATCTCATAGTCGTATTCTTCTAGTTTCAGTCTCCACTTCGTGAGTCTCGAGTTCGGGTCCTTTATGGAAAATAACCACACAAGGGGTTTGTGGTCTGTTTCGATTAAATGACCTCCTTCCGTAGAGGTAGGGTCGGAAATGTTTGGTGGCTTCTACAATAGATAGTAGTTCCTTTTCTATCGTTGAATAATTTTTTTCGGCTGTGTTCAGAGTTCTCGAATAAAACGATAGGGTCTCGAGCTCTGCGATAATACACTGCCTATAGCTGTATTTGATGCGTCCGTGGTAACGAAGAATGTTTTTCAAAATCGGGGTAGGCTAAGATGGGTGAGTTAGTAATGAGTTCCTTACACTTCGTAAAGGCTTCTAAGTATTCTTCGTTTGAAGTGTCTATTTTGGTGCCCTTTCTCAGACATTTTGTCATCGGGTATACTACTTTGGAGAAGTTTTGCACGAATTTTCTATAGAATCCTACTAATCCTATGAACGCCTTTATTTCTCTCTGGTTTGTGGGTAGAGGGTAATCCTGTATTGCCTTTATCTTGGTCGGATTTGGCTTTACGCCTTCAGGTGTGATGACGTGTCCTAGGAATGTTACTTCTTTTCTCAGGAATTCTGATTTGCTCAGTTGTACTTTTAGGTTATATTCCCTGAACTTTTGCAATATTAGTTTCAGATGATTGATGTGTTCTTGAAGCGACTTGGAAAATACTACTACGTCGTCCATGTACACGAAGCAATTTTTATTCAGGTGCTCTCTGAGGACGTTGTCCATAACTCTCTGGAAGGTACTTGGAGCGTTTTTTAGTCCGAAGGGCATCCGAACGTATTCGTAATGGCCGTTGTTTACCGTAAACGCCGTTTTTCTATCGATTCGGGTGACATCTCTATCTGGTGGAATCCTTGAGTAAGGTCCATGGTGGAGAAGTAGCTACATTTTCCTAAGTTTTCGAGAATTTCTTCGATTCGGGGTAGAGGGTATTTGTCTTCAATAGTCTTGTCGTTGAGTTTGCGATAGTCGATTACTAGTCTCCATTTCTTTTGTCCGTCGGCGTCTGTTTTTTTTGGTACTATCCAGACGGGAGAGCTGTAGGGCAGATGCTTGGTTGGATGATTTTGTTGTTTAAAAGTTTAGTGATTTCCTTTTGTATTTCTGTTTTTAGTGGTACGGATATCGGAAGATTTTGAGAATACGGGGTTTTCGTCGCTAGTCCGAATGCTATGCTTGATCGCGTTTGTAAATGATAAATTTGACTTTTCGTCGTAAAATACGTCCTTATATTTCTTGCAAAGGGTTATGATTTCTGTCCTTTCCTCTAAGTTCAGGTGCTCTGTTTTAATTGAGTTTACTGTGTCCATGTTTTTGTCCAATGTGTGATTTTCTGTTCTAATTATGTAGTCGGTCAAGGGTTTGACTTTAATTTGGTCTTTGAAATTAATTACTGCGTTTCTCTCGTTTTCGAATGGGAGCATGCAATACCCATCATTCGCGTTAGCTATTGATTCGGATATAAAGATATTATTTAGTTCGGTCTCCGGGATTACTACCTCGCCGTAATTTATGTTTACCGGTATTTTGATGTAATTCTGGGGTTTTTGTGTGACTGGCCTGAAGTTCTGGGGGTTTAGTTCAAAATATAAAGGGATTTTCACGTCGTCAATTTCTAATGATTGGTTGTGATAATCTATTTTTGCGCCTAACTTCATAAAGTCGTCGCTTCCTAGCAGTGCGTCAAATCTATTGTGCCATTGAAATACATGGAATTTTATGTTTTGGTTGATTCCGTAAGTCTCTAGTAAGGGGTAAGATATATTGTCGTCGGCGGTGATTACTTGGTTTAGGCTTTGTACCGAGAATGGTTTTAAAAACTGGTGTTCTCTGAAATGTGAGAGGGCTACGTCGGGATTCATAATGGAGTTCGACGCTCCAGAGTCTATTAAAATTTTTAGGTCTAGTTCGGGTATAGATATGAAAGGTAGTTTGGGTTTACTGAGTATCGCGTTTAAGTCGATTGTCGTTCTATTGAGGCTGGTATCTGAAAATTTTCGATGCAGTCTTTGGAGTCTTCTTCGACGTAGTATTCCTGGTTGTAGTTTCCTTCCGGTTGCTCGGTATATGTCTCGAGGTGGTCGAAGTCGTCTCGGGACTGTTCTAAGTTATATAGTTCCTCGGACTCGACGTTTGTCAGGTGCGAAGGCCCAGATTGTTTTGGTGATGATTTACGTGTCGATTGAAATTGTTAAAAGGTCTTGTTGTGTTCTGGGTACAGATTGACATGGGGGTTGGTTTCTGGTCGGAGTTCCTACCAAATACTTGTGAATTTGTAGGATAGTGACGCTGGATGGGCCTTGATTGTATGTTTATCGGTCCTCTAGGGAACGATTGAGAATTAAAGGCCTTGTTTGTTGGGCCGGTGTTGTTGCGAGTTGGGGAACCGCGAAGGTGCTTCTTGCGGGAAGCTTTGTCGATTGAAATTGTATTGTGGTGGTTTGTAAAAAGGAGAATTTTGAAACTGGGGTTTCGGTCGATTTGAATGCTGTACTTGAGGCGGTTTTTGTTGTCTTGGTTGCCTTTGTCGCATAAAATTTAGGATGTTTATTTGTTGTTGTTGGTTGTCGTAATTACGTAAGTGTGAAAGTGCGTCCTCCAAGGAGCTTGGAGACTTGGAGGTAATGTAGGACCGATGAGGTTCTAGTAGACCGGCACAAAAGGTGTTTTGGGCCCGTTGTTGGTACATAGTTTGTTTATAAATGCGAATAGCTTGGTCTCCTTCTTTGAGATTTATGTGTTCTAACAAATGTTGTAATTTTGTTTTTACCCGTTCGTAATAAATTTCATAATTTTCTCCGAAACTTTGGTAACTAGTTATGAGGTCGTTTTCTATGAGGGTTTCATTCCGTTGGTCGCCAAATTGACTAATTAAGGTCGCTTTTATAGCGGGCCAGGTGTTGCAATTTGAGATAATTAATGTTTCGCGGGCCGCGCCTGTCAATTTCGCGGAGCACCAACTTGTTAAATGAACTATTACCGTTACCTGGAGTTTTATCTCTGATTCGATAAATTTTTTCGCATTGTTGAATGTAATACGAGAGATTTTGAGGACCACCCTCGTAAGTGGGTATCGTGTCCTTAGCTAAATTTAATTCTGTAAAGTTCACTGACATTTTGGATCTACGAGGCTAGTTCAATAAATACACGTTCGAGCGCTGTGAAACGATTGTTAGTGGAGCTATAATCGTACAAATTTGCGTAGGCCAGCGGCTGCTATATAGCTGTCTATTGTGACACATCCCTCGTGATATTCGTACAGGAGACAGTTGTTGTGCGCGTTTCATTATGGCAGGTCTTATAGTTGGAGCGTCCAAAACCGATTACCGAACAGTCATACAGTTTCTGCATGCTGAGGGCAACACTCCAGTTCAGATTTATGAGAGAATGCAAAATGTTTATGGTGGAGAGTGTCCTTCAAAAACCACAGTCGTGGAATGGTGTCGGAAGTTCACAGATGGGCGACAATCGACAGCGGATTTGCCAAGGCCGCATACAGCTAACATCATCAAATCACAGATGGAGCGGATGAGGTGGGAGATTTTAGAGCACCCCTTACAGCCCGGATCTTTCACCCTGTGACTTCCATATCTTCGGACCATTGAAGAAGGCACTTAAGGGACAGCGATTCCAGTCGGACGCTCAAGTCAAGCAGGCAGTTTTGAAATGGTTCCGCGAACAGCCAATGGACTGGTACCACACCGGTATACAGCGTCTTGTGAAGCAGTGGGATGCATGTCTTTGTAGTAATGGCAATTTTGTTTAGTGTAAATAAACCGCTTACATGTACCACCGTTCGAACGTGTATTTATTGAACCAGCCTCGTACTTTGTTTAGTAATCGAATTGTAAGTAATTTGATTCGCGTTTTCGCTCTCTAAATTTTCCAAATTATTACTGTCGCGTCTTAGAGGATCTGTCGCGATTCCTAACATATGGGTTAAGATTCAGTCGCGCGATGTATACTTTATATATCAGGTGCGAAAAAGGATAAAAAATGACTTACAGGAATGCGATTTGCAGATGCATCTATCCTGAAGGTAGATCTGTGCGAGTCGTTCAGCGTCTCTGCCCTTGCCTTGGTTGAAGTCCTTCGGGGTAGGTGAAGTCCTTATGGGGTCAGTGCCGTTGAGGTGAAGCTTACAGTTTTAACTCACTCACAGATTGTTCGATTGCCAATTAAGTATTGAAATACACCGGTTTTTCGCGTCCGTTTGGCAATCCTGTTCGCAGCGCCAATTACGTTAATCACTTTGATTGACTTTATAAAAAAACAATTTATTGTTTTATAACCGTTTACAATAGATTTTACACAGAAACGATTTAGACTAATTACTAAGACGAAGTAATCGTTAGCCCAAAGCCAAGACGAAACTTGTCCTTTTGCGTTGGTGTTGGTCCTTTTATAAAAATGACCATTGCTGATATACCGTTATCTACCCTTGTGATGGAGTAGTTATTTCTTGATTTCTAATTACCACTTTCTAACTAATGATTCCTAATATTTATTCTTACTTATTTGACATGACGTTATTACTTATTTGACTTACAATGATCTCATAAGATTAGTTAATTTTATCAATAGTTTATTATAGATAGCGCGACGTAATTATATGCATTAAAAATAACTATAAATGTGTTAAAGCAGTATTAAAATAATTAGACGATATAATAATGGAAAAGTTATACATATTGAATACATATTTTCTAATTTGCTCGTTATACTCATTACAATACTTAATTACATACATATACATACTATTAAATTACATTTTTGTGAAATATTTTGTATTTAGGTTTGTTTTACATTTTTAAGTTGAGCCACCCATTTGTAGCTCTAAAACCCGCCATTTTTAAATTTTCCGCAACTTCCAATGCTTTCTCTTTTATTAAAGGTCAAGATATTTTAATTCCTAGCTTTACAATACCAATTGTAAACTACTCGGTTAATTTCTAAGCCTCCAGTTCTAGGAAATTTTCTCTTTTGCTCTGTATTGGAACCTTCTTCAAATAGCTTTTTTAAATCACATTTGATTTTCAAAATATTGTTAACTTGTGTTCTTCCAACACTAAATTTTTCAGCCAACTTTCTAGCACTGGTATTGAACATTTCACTTTGCACGATTTTATCAATTTTCTCTTTAAGAGACAAACGTTTTCTTTTTAGCGACGTTGTAATTTTTCTGTACGTCTATATGTAACAGCACTGTTAAACACACTAACTCAAACAATGTACGCAAAATACAATTTTTGGGGTGAGCTAATAAGCTTTTTAATTGCACTTTCTCTGTAATGCCAGTCTATTGTAAATCAAACAGATTCTTTAAATCCGTTCTTAAATACTGGTAATTACTTAAGCCTCACACAATGAAACAATTATATATTATGCACAACTTGAACGCTAAGCTGTTGTCTACTAATAACCTTACTTAAGAATAGCCGGAAATGGGAGGTAGAATTACATGTATTTTTCCATGAAAGTTTACAAATAAGTGGCCGTGGCCGTTATGGATAGGTGGTCGTTATTAGGAGGGTCATTAATATAGATATTTTCCTATAATTGATTTTTGACTTGGAAAACTTAGCCGGTTTGGAGGTGGCCGCTTTTAAGAGATGGCCGAAAATAATGGTTTTACTGTAGTAATTATTTATTTAGTAATATATGGATCAAAAACCCAATTACAAATTATTTCTTGCGCTCACAATAATAAAAAATGGACTTCAAAAATATAAGAAATAAGAAAACAAATGCAATGTGGAATAATATTAACATACAATAAAAAAAAATAAAAATTGATTATAATTGCAATATCGTCTTAGTTGTTTACAAGGAACATTAAATCTAATCTGTGAGAGAAGTTCTGAACAGTCAATACTATTATTAATAATTTGAAAAAAATATTAAATCAAAATAATCTTTTCTAACATTTAAATCGGTCAGTTTAAAATAAGACGCAGTAAAGTTAGGAGAAGAATTTCCTAATTTGAAGTTTAATGTTTTTAGAATTTTTTTTGCACTGTCTGAAGGAGTGTTCCGTCAACACTATACTGAAGATTCCAAGTTTTTGTAGCTGTCTCTAGGATTGGTCAAATTAATAATTTATATGGATGAACAAATCAATGTGGATTATTGAACTGATAACTGTTTCTGATAATAAAACCGAATATTTAAAAAGAGCTAGTTTTGACAGTTCGAATTTCCAGTTTAAAAGTGAGATTGAAGTCGAAGGTAACACCAATCTCTAATTTAAGAAACAATGGTTAGCATGTTGTTATTTATAGTATTAGAATAGAAAACTGGATAAAAAATTTTGATTAAGTACAATTTATTTGCTTCACACCAATCTGAAAGATTATTAAGAGTGTGGTTTGTAGTTTAATGCAATCTGAGAAACTCTGAATCATATAAAACATGGTAAATACCTTTGATAAAAAGGAGAAATAGAAAAGAACCAAGATGAGAACCCTGGTGCACTCCAGATCAAAATGAAAAAAAAACAGAGCGGAAACACTTAAGTTTCACTGTTTGGGTACGTTATGTAAAATAGCTAATCAGCCATTGTAGGAGATGTCCAGAAATTCCATTAGCTTTTTTTACAAAGGATATGATGATCAATTTTTGTCAAACGGAATTTGGAATAAATCTGCGTATATAGAATTGACTTGGAGACCAACAGATATTGCTTTGTTAATAAATGTTTAATAAGTTAAAAAATTTGTTATCGTTGATATACCGGAACAAAAACTATGCTGTTAGAGAATAATATTAGATTTGAGAACATTTTTTAATTTGAAACAAATAAGGGACTCAAATATTTTAGGTAAAGCGGACTGGAAGGAAATAAGTCTGTAATTATACACATCGGATTTATCGCCCGATTTGAAGAGCGGTATAACATAAGACGATTTCCAAGATTGAGGAAATAGCAACAATTTTAGTTGTTTAGTGGAGGTATGTTATCCGGACCCGAAGATTTTCTCACTTCAAAGGATAGAAGTGCATGTTCAATTTCTTCAACAAATTTAGGATATTTGTGTATATGGGTCGAAAAATTAGAGAAATAATATTTGACTTTATAATTTACAGAATTGGTTAATTTCTCATAGATTTTTGGAAAGGGCTTGGCAAAGCAGTTAGCAAGTTTAGAGCCATCAGATGAAGTCCGGTTACTATAATGCATAAAAGAAGACATAGCAGAAGATTTTTTTATCGAATTGACATAACTCCAGATGTGTTTCATGTTGGACTCAATCTCTGATATGTAGTTATGGTACCATAAATTAGAAAGAGATTTTCATTTGCTAAAATACTGTATGACCGGTTTCTTCGTGGCACTTATTACTAGTTGGACCATTACGGTCGGCTCTATATTCTTGATCACAGACATTTTGAAATAGCCATCTTTCATTAATTACAATAACATCACAGTCTAATATTAATAATTGATAACTTAATATCAACAAACAGTTTAAAAGTTACCGTTAATTACTTTATACACTTCAAAATAAAAAAAAATTATCTACGTCTCCTCTAACCGACAATCATCACATTAATCACTAAGTAATCATGAATGTAATAATAAGACTTTAATTAGTAAACGATTTTTCTTGACAACGATGCCTGGCAACCAAGCAATATAAAACATTCGAAATGTTGTAATACGTGTTTTTGTTTTGCAAAAATTATATCTGAAGCAGATAAAATATTGTATGAGACACAAGTGTGAAATTTATATACTTCCTGATATTCAAACACTCGCCTAAGATTCATATTTTAAACTGCGCAACTTGTGATTAACCTTACTTCACATACTTGAATCATAGATTATCATAACAGTGTTGTATGCATTTAATTGTACTAGATTTTGTAAAGTGAATGTTTATCTTTGTTACTCGTTAAAAAAAGTTCTTTGTGGAAAATGGAAAATTTTAATGTATTGTATATATAAACTTCTTCACATTTTTTTTTAGATTTTATACATACATGGTATCTCAGAAACCACTAATCCAACTCATCAAGATGAACAAACTTTTCTATGTGCCATTTTTTCGAAGTCCCAATTCAATTTTTTATAAGTAAAAACAATTGTTTTTACTAAATATTAATGAAAATGTATTTAAGTATTAAACAAAATCTGGCAGTGGCTCGAAAAATCACTCATTACACCCAAATACGAAACGTCGCCAATAAAACTAGATCTGGTTGTTTATCAGTTTTAACCTGAAATCTTCCACTGAAAACGGCTCAGACGCTGCTTACCATCTTGGCAAATAGAAATATATATAAAAAACGTATTCATATCATCAATTTAAAATTGTTACAAAATAATTTTCAAATAATCTTTACAACTATAACAAATTTAAGTGCACAACATGTGTACTAACCTACATTGAATGATCTCATAATTTATCTTGTTAGCGAATCAGGTTTTGCAAAAATTTCATATCTTTCTCTAGATCAAATTGGTTATATGTGACTATATAAATAAAAAATGTGGAAGTATGAGAGAAATTAAGATTTCTTATTGATTGCCATGTGTACCTGATATAAAAGATGTTCCAGTAAGGCGTATATATTTTTATTGTCAAAGTATTCGTGTTAAATCTTCAGTTATGTCTTCATTTTTGACTAATATACTAAGAAAATTATAATTGCTGGGGAAAGGTAATTTAGCTGTTTAGCATTCCGAATGATTACAGTATGAAACCTTAAGAACGTACAAAATGGAAAAAAAGTTGTGTAGTTTTGCTCGGATTCGAAAACCGAATAAACAAAAACTGTTTTAGATGGTACGTACGTTTGTACGCCTTTTGTACGTAAATTGTTAAAAACAAAATCTTAAGGAAAGTTATTGTTTTTGGCAATTGTTTTTAAAAAAGTTTATGTAATAGTAATAGTAACTTTATTTCCAATCGACAAAACATTTGTATAGGAAACGTCATATAAAAACACACTTTGATGAATAAAAACAAACAACTAAACATTAACTAACATTGTTAAAAAGTCATTGGCGGAGTAAAGACACTTAGATATAAAAAATTCTTTCAACAATCTTTTAAAATTTACTAAATGTTTACATGTTTTAATGTTTACTGGAAGTTTATTAAAAGCTATTAATCCTAGACTGTTTGGAGATTTATAAGTTTTGACGCATTTATTAAATGGAACGTGAAAGTTTTCTCTGCTGCGGGTGTCATGTTTATGTACATCCTTATTCAGAATAAAATTATTTCTGGTTTTGAAAACGTGTAGACACAGTTCGTATAGGTACATAGCTGGCAAAGTAAGTAAATTGAACTTGATAAAAATTGGTTTACAACTCTCAGTACTGGAAACTTTTCCTATGCAACGAATGATACGTTTTTGAGTTAAAAAACTCCAGCAGAAGATGTGGACCCACCCCAAAAACAAATTCCATACCGCATTCTTGACTCTACAAGAGCATAATATATATGGATTATCTGTTGCTGTGTTAGAACACTACTTAGATTTTTATTAAATATGAAATCGTTCTTAATTTAGCAGCAAGATATTCACAATGGTGTTTCCAACTAAGAGTGTCATCAATGAATAATCCTAAAAATTTGACAGAATGTGATATAGGGACAGTTTCATTATCTACTTGCATTTCTATATCCGGGCAGTTATTATTCTGTCTATTGTGGAATCGCAAAGAAGTAGTTTTACCGGTATTTAAAAAGATATCATGTGAACAGAACCATCTATGTAGTGTAATGAGTGAATTATTACTTTTTTTTGCAATTCAATATTGTCTTGACTAGTTATAATTAAAGACGTGTCGTCGGCATATGTTATGACATCTGCTGGTAAATTTAATAAATCAATATTATTGATGTAGAGAATGAACAGAACTGGTCCCAGAATTGAACCCTGGGGTACGCCTCTCAAAGTTTTTGAGACCTCTGAGCAAGTCTCTCCACTGTAATTGTTATAATTATTAATAGTTACATATTGCAGTCTCTCAATTAAATATGACTTTATCCAATCAAAAGCCCGACCAGTAACCCCATAGTTATATAGTTTGGATAGTAATTTATCTTTATTAACACAGTCGAATGCCCTGCTGAGATCGCAGAAGATTCCAACGGGGCATTCCCCGTTATTTATCGCTTTTACAACTGAATCGTAAAATGTGTGAATTGCAGAACTAGTAGATCTACCACAACGAAATCCATGCTGGCTGTTTGACAATATACTATTGTTAGTTAGGAATAATTAGCCTTTTTAGAAAACAAATTTCGTATATTTTAGAAAACACTGAATTTATTGTGATAGGCCTGTAGTTTTCCATCTCAAGGGGGTCTTTTTTAAAACACCGGCACAATTTTACCTAGCTTTAATTTTTCCGGAAAATATCCATTACAAAAGGATAAGTTAACCAGATAAGTTAATTGAGGGACAATAAAATGAAAAAAAATTTTTACAATGAACATAGGAATGCCATCAGGACCAGACGATTTCTTATTTTTTAATTTTTATACACTACTTCAAATAACTCACATTCCGTGAAAGGACACAAACTAAGAGGTTCTCTTAATGGTAAGGTATTTGGTTTATTATTAATTACATTTAAATTAGCACTAGGTATTTTGTTTAATATTTTCGTAGCGGCGTTATTAAAAAATTATTGAACGCATTTGCTACATCCATTTGGTTCATCTGTTAAAGCACCATTTAGCCGAACGACAATGTCAGTTTTATGGTTTGAATCAGTTTTTGTTAATTCTGAAACAACGTTCCACGCAGCCTTATTAGTATAAGTCTTTTTTAATTTTGAACTTGATAACTTTACTTCATTGTTAATCCAGAATTTAGTTTTTCTGGGATAGTGTTTTTGTAAAGGAAACTTTACATTAAAATGTTGTAAAAATGTATCGTGAAAATAATTAAATGCGACATTTGGATCGCAGTGTTTATATAATTTCTCCCAATTTTCGTTTACTAAACCTGATTCAAAATTTTTAATGTTTCTTTTATTATAATAACGCCTACGGTAGACAATCGTTTGATTATTTACCTGCGTGGAGGCACTTCCATGAAAAGAAAATAGTAAGGTCCGATGATCAGAGATGACATTATCTATGATATCACAGGATCCTGGCTGATTGATATTGGTGTAAATATGGTCGATAGTGGTTGCAGAAGTCTCCGTAACTCTTGTTGGCCCGCCTACAACGTTTTTCAAATTAAAATGAGATAATGAAGCGATTAGTTTTTATATTCATTGTTGTCTTTTGTACAATCAACATTGACGTCGCCACAGAGAACTAAATTCACATTTGGATGATAAAGTAGATTAAGTACATCAGTAATTTTATCTATAAAATATTGCAAACATCCAGAAGGAGACCTGTAACATGTTAAAATTATGTATTTACAAATATTATTATCTAAGAAGTTAGTGTAAGATAAGGCACAAATTTCAAAATGTTTATCGGTTCAATATTTCTGTATGTCGATACATTTGAATCTCGCCTTAGTAGATAATAGTTTATTATTTACCCAAATGCCTACACCGCCACTTTTACATGTAGATCTAATATAATTTACAGTATAGAGTAAAACCATTAATACAAATACTTTTTATACAATCAGAATTGGCTCCGATTTCTGTCAAACATAAAAACTTTAGCTCACTGTTAAGATGAGAATCAATCAACAGATCGTCTACCTTATTACTATTTAGGGATTGAATATTTAACAATAACAAGTCTGGTATTAGCTGACTTATTTCAATATGATTATTCGAAGAGTTTTCCATATCTGCTGGAGCATATATCAATTGCGTTTTCGCTGCTATTGCTGCAGTAGGGAGATTTTCATTTTCATTGTTGTGCATGATGAAGCTTGGGACGAAAAAACTTTGATACCAAAGCTCCAATTGGCCAATTTTGGGGTTTGACTGTTTCATCGTAATTGCAATCGTAAACGGTGACCTTGAAGGAGCTGTAGCTGTTGGGGAATCTGGATGTCAATTTTTCACATTCTGCTTCTGGGACTGTAGCTTTTAGTGAATTTATAATGTCATCATTGGTAGTCGAGGGATCCATCCGCGATACAAATATCGAAGACTTTCGATTTATTGCTTTTAATTTTGAATTTATATCTTCACCAAAAATTAGTTTCGTAGCTTTTCTCGGTTTACGTATCGAAACGTCTTTTTTATCGGCAGAACTTATTTCATTAAATTTACTTTGTGCTATCGCCTTGTTAATTGCGGTAGATACTTCTAATGGTTTAATTTGATTTTTCGAAATTCCTTCAAAAATCACGGGAGTTGTTACGTTAGGTTCGACATCTTTGCCAGCTACGTTTTTAATTTGATCGTTTTGCGTTCTTACCAAAGTGCGTGACCTTTCCGTCGTAATCGCCGAATACGAAAGTTGCTTTGGTTCTATTTTACCTTGACTTGTATAAGGCGCTTTAATTAATTTATTCAACAACATAACTTGTTCATGCAATGATGCAATTGTTAAATGCTGTTGTTTTATTACGTTATCTTTCTCATTTAACAGCTCACAATGATTTTCGTTGTCTAAATAAATCATCCCTGAGTGCGCATTGCAATTCGAGTTGTCGACTTCCACAATGGCCTTCTTCTTTGGATTCACATTTACACAGCAATTTATATGCTTTTCGTCAATAGTAATAACATTTTTTAAAAGTTTTACACAACTCGTATGCGATATAACACCACACTGTATACATGTTAAGCCCGTACGCGCGATATTACCACATTTTTACACTTTTTGTTCTTTCAGTTTTAAAACGCGTCATTTGCAGTTGACGCCATATTGACATTCCTCCTATTAAGGGGAAAGTTAAAAGTTGGTAGAGATAAAAATAAAACAAAGCTAATTTACATATAAATATAGTCTAGAATGGAAAGTGTTTGTAATTAAAAAATAGTTCGTGGTTCATTCGGATGCTTAAAACTTAAAAACTTTTAAGCATCCGACTGGACTAAATTGGATACTTCCTTCTGCAGATATTTTTGTGATTCCTAAACGAATGTTTGGGAAACAAAAAAATTCGAAACATTATCAACAAGAACCGTTTTATCATTTAAACAAATTTCTGGTGGAATTGTGAATGCTCGAAACTAAATTAATTAAAAATCTATTTGTGCAAAACTGTTGAATTGGTATTGCTACACAAGCAAGAATAATACTAACGCAGGAGTGATTAAATATTTAATGGTAACTAAAGAAAATATAAAAATGGTTAACGTACACACAGTACAAATAAACATATCGAACTGAACTCTTACGACAAGACGGATCTTACTTAAACTAATTCGTGCGCAATTTTTGGAATTTATTTTATCAACAAAAATGTCAATAAATTTATTTTTTGGTAATTTTGATTAATAGAGTTAGTAGTTTTATTGCATATTATGAAAATTTCATCAAAAATAAGAGTTCTCAAATAATAATTTCTTTGTAAAACTGTATTTGTTTAAATTTTACTGAAAGTATAATCCCAAAAATCTTTTTTTTTCTTTCGTGCCTGAACTGTAAAGGTTAATAATTTTCTATAACTACCTTAACAATTTCATTAGAATGGTAGTAAACCATTTACACTGAAGTCATCATACTTTCATAAATTTGTGAATAGGAAGTCGGTTATTATTAAATTTGCATAAAATAGAAAGTTAACGCAGGTGAAGATTTCATTTTCTATCACCTTGTGGTAACGGTTATATAAGTTTGTGTAGCTTCTAATTACAGTTTCTATAGTTTCTTTGCTGAAAAATGTAACATAAGAGATTAAGTCGTAAAATAAAATCCACTTAGAAGGCGACCGATAGTTGTATTCAATATGCACCTGAACTGCAAAGTAAAAACCAGTTCTATACGGGCGAAAGTTGGTTAAAACAAACCTTATGGAAATTTGACAACAATAGAACAATAAGTTTCAACTACCTAAGGGTCAGCGGTTCTCAATATTTTTTAGTATTTTATTTGTTACAAACAAAATTTGATTTAATAAAAGTCATAATGCATGCATCAATAAATAGATAAATTTTACCGTAAGTAAAGGATAATACAAAAAATACACAATCAGATTTCAAAGCATACTTTTAACATGTAATTAGGAACAAATATAATTAATTATTGCTCACAAATAATGAAGGAATTCTGTAAATGATGTTAATCGGCTACGAAAGAATTTAGGAAATCCATTAAAATCCAATTAGTGGAAAATGAAAGAAAAGTTTTCCAAATATATATTGCAATATAATCACTGCGCCAGCTTATTTTCGTATGGAACCCGTGCGCAATGGATGCTACTGAACGTAAAAATTTTGTTGAATGTGTACGATTATTTTGAAAAGGAGAAGAATCATGGTGCGCAACTTACTTCAGTAATGGCTGTTCAGCAAAGAACGGCGGATGCGGTACAAGTAAGCAGACAAACAGTGGCGAGGACATGTTCTATGCGAGAAAGTGCAAGTGATTTAAAGAGAATTACATATCGCCGGCCTAAAAAATATACGACGAACCTACCAGAAACCACAAACAAAACCATCCGAGACATAATTTATGATATGTATGCAAAGAAAGAGCATATAACTCTGGACACATTGTTAGCCGTATTAAAATTGAAATATGTTTGCGATATTGGCAGATCAAGCTTATACCTTGTATTGAAGAAAATGGGTTTTAAATTTAAGCAGGCCGATAACAGACGAGGTATATGCGAGCAATCCCATGTGGTTTCCATGCGCAATGTATTTTTGAGGAAGTACTTAAAAAATCTATAGTCCAAAATTCCACACGAGTTCGTCTTTTTAGACGAAACATGGATTTTTAGTAGAGGTGCAAGTAAACGTAGTTGGCAAGATGGCAGTGTTAAAAGTTTAAAGCAACCTACTAAAGCTTGCGATGGTTAACGTTATATTATTGTCCATGCTGGTGGCTGAAATGGTTTTATAGAAGGAGGAAGTTTAATATTTTCTAGTACCAAGAAATCCGCAGATTACCACGATAATATGAATTCGGTATTGTTTGAGAAGTGGTTTGAGGAATGCATCCTACAAAATCTTAAACAGCCGTCAGTCATTGTTCTTGATAACGCATCCTACCACACACGCAAAAGTGAAAAGCGGCCAACAGCTTCTTTAACCAAAGACGATATTGGAGCGTGGTTAAAAAGTAAAAACCATCGAGGTTCTGTAAATAAATATGTTGTCGATGAAATGGCATTAAAGTACGGCCACGAAGTTCTGCGTCTGCCGCCATATCATTGCCATTTCAATCCCATTGAATTGGTTTGGGGAATTGCAAAGAAGTTTTACGACGACCATATAGGCGCTACTTCAGGAAAAGAAGAAGACGTGCTTAAAACTTGGAACGACGCATTAACTAAAATAACTCCAGACGTGTGGAATCGCTGTGTAACTCACACAGAAGAAATAATCAAAGACACCTACAAGCGCGAACAAATTATAGACGATGTGCGATCTTTGATTTTTACTGTAAATACGGATAGTGTCTTAGAAGACGATCACTTTACTTTTAGTGATAGTGACAACGATCTCTAAATAGTATCCAAGTGTAGCAATAATTAATTATATTTGTTCCTAATTACATATTAAAAGTATGCTTTGAAATCTTATTGTGTATTTTTGTATTATCCTTTACTTACGGTAAAATTTATCTATTTATTGATGCATGCATTATGACTTTTAATAAATCAAGTTTTGTTTGTAACAAATAAAATACTAAAAAATATTGAGAACCGCTGACCCTTAGGTAGTTGAAACTTATTGTTCTATTGTTGTTGTAAATTTCCATAAGGTTTGTTTTTAACCAACTTTCGCCTGTATAGAACTGGTTTTTACTTTACATTTCAGGTGCATATTGAATACAACTATCGGTCGCTTTCTAAGTGGATTTTATTTTACGACTTGATCTCTTATGTTACATTTTTCAGCAAATAAACTATATGTGTGGTTCATGTTTTTTCGATTTAATCTCGTATGACCAATGCAGTTTAATGTATAACCATTACTGTGTAATCTAGATAAAATACTGTTTGGGGATAATTTTGTATTTCGAATGATGTACACTCCTACCTTAAGATATCTACAACTATACGTCAGTGAAGATACGAGCATAAACCCGATGTAAGAGTAATCACTTGGTGTAGGACATCTTATAATATCACCCTAATCAATCAATCCTCTTATACAAGATTATAAAAACAAAACGTTGAAAGTTGTGCAGCACATTCTTTCTTTTAGCTTTTTCCATCAACCCCTAATTGAGATTTTTTGAATTAATCAAACCAGAGTAAACACTGAAGCAGAATAAAACTATACCTTGAAATAACGCTAGTCTTTCCAGGGAAAACACGTGTGTTACTTTAAATTAAATTGGATATTGTAAAGAGCGAGGTTATTCACGCCATTGCGTTAGTATTAAGAAATTGAAGGATTATTATGCCTTCCTTATCGACATTGTGTCTTTTGTTTTTTGTTTGTCAATTTCCATCGTAATTTTAACTACGATTGTATAATTAGTTGTTATTGGTTAAAATGGCGCTAAAAACTATAAAGTTTTGGTAACGTTTCGAACCTACACGCTTATTCTTATCACTTGATAATTGAACATTTCAGATCTGCGAAACACTTATTTAACTAGAAATCACTTTATTGTAATCATAAAGTTTGGAACAAAATTCATAATTTAACCCAAAAAATATCATTTATGATGTGACTTATTTTTTTTCGGTGACGTGTACATGAGTTTTTAAGTGACTCTATTTTTGCAGTTATCTGTACAACTTGATAAGGGCCAGTCTTGAGACCAACACTATTTTGTATTTATACTTGTAGCTTTCATACTTATATAAAATATTGCGATAACCATTTTTATGCTGACGATACCCAAATTTACTTATCCTTCGCAGAATCCGAAATTGATTGCAGTATAGCAAAGTTTAATAATGATTTAGAAGCCTTATATACAGTTTCCACAAACCATAACCTCAACTAAATGAGGGCAAAAACAAAATTGTTGTTGTTTGGCCCCAAATAACTGCGTTTAAAATTTCTAGCGAAAAATCACAAAATCAAAATTAATAACGAACATATTGTTTTTTAAGTCATCAGCAAAAAATCTGGGTGTTATGTTAGATACAGATTTAAAATTTGATTTACATATAAACAAACTTATTCAAAAAGCTTATCTTTCCTAAAAATAAATTTATTCTTGTAGGCATTTTTTAAATATAAAAATGAAGAAAATCTTCTGTGAATCGTTAGTGCTGTCTCACTTCAACTTTTGTCAGTCCCTTTATAGCTCTTTTGCCAGTCGTAGATATCAACAAAAAATACAAAAAATTCTGAATTCTTGCTTACGGCTTATATTTGGAGTACGCAAGTATGAAAAAATTTCACATAGACTATAAGAATGTGGCTGGTTAAACATGAAAGGCAGACGTCTACTACACTTCAGAACACTGTTCCATAAGATTATTACAACTCATACTCCTCCTTACCTGTTTCGCAAACTTACGTTCAGGACTGATGTACACAATGTTACTGCACGATTTAAGGGAACCCTTACACCTCCTAGCCACAAAACAGAGTTCTTTAAAAAAATGTTTCAGTTACAAAATAGCTTATATTTACAATAAAATAGATGAAAAACTTAAGGAACTTCCCTTAAATCTTTTAAGAAAAATATTAGCCAAACACTAGCAAACGAAAAAAACTTAAATTTACATAAATAAACTTGTTCTCTAGTATGGTACACCACACATTAAAAAAATTTTAAAAAATAATAAAAAACATAACATTACTGATCTACACCTCTTCAACATAACAATAAATAAATGAATTTTTGTTAATTTACTGTTATCAAAGATTCTATATACCAAGGTTTGAGTGGAAGAGCAGGAACCACCTCAGAGTGGAAACTGAACTCCGCCTTGAATTTTCATTAATTTCTATTTCTTTTCTTCTCACTGTAATATCTATAGTATATGTTGATTAATTTTTTAATACAAGTAAAATGTGTGTCTTGCGAAATCTCATGTTAAAATGGACACGTGTAAATAGTATAAACTAAGTAAATGCCAACAGTTAACTGTAAAGACTAGTGTGCGTTAAAGTGCACGGCGCCATCTAAGCGATGGTTTTAATGCTTAAAACAACACGCGAGTCGATAAAGCCAAGATAACTTGTACAGAAGCATACACGCACGAAAGAACACCTGATGCAGCATTTCGCTCTTATTATGAGCTCACTTCCGGTACAGCTGGAAGAGGCAGAAGCCTGAAAATATTATAGTTGAGTTTGCCAAATTGGTGTTAGTAATTCTCCGAACTTTCAAATTTTTTCCATGTGTACTTTTTCGTATACGGCTAACGGCGATTCCCGGTGAGACACCCTGTATAATCATAAGAAAAGGTAGTGACAGTTTTAAAAATCCAAATAATCGATAAATTTTTATGCATGTAATTTTTTAACTGTGCTCCTATTTTAAACCTTTTACGGATCAGGAAGCGACAATGAATCCTTGTTGCACGTGCTATAATATCCATTGTGCCTTTATGCGTAAGAGGGAGTATTTACTGCGTGAATAAATTTGCAATAGCGTTTCTTTGATGCATATTTTACTGCATCCTCTAACACTTATATTTATATGGCAGTTTTTGTGTGTGTAAAATATGTAAGTAACTCTTTAGATCTAAGTTTGAAATTTATATTTGTTGTTCTTTTTTTATAGCTTCTCCGATAAACTGTAATGTTGCGATTACTTTCTATTTATTTATTATTATTACTGTTCGACTTTCTACAATTACTATTCCATCAATAAACCACAATAAAGTATTGTTTTATGATTTTAAATTAATGAAATGTAATTTGTGGTCGATTCCCAATTTTTTAGATTGACCTTCTCAAAGATCTGATATCTACTAAAAGGTTCATTAAGACACCATAATACTTGTGACGACGTTTTGTTCAAGACATCTGCGATGGATGATATAGCAGTAATAAGAGTATCCCACGACATTTTGGCAGCCCAATATATATAAAACTGTTCACATGACAAGTATGGAAATTTGCAGCTATAAACTGTCAAAATTTATGCTTACATCAAGTACAAAACGATTTTCGGTTTTTCTTTTATTTTCGGTCACGTGACATCAACTTTTATTCGCATGAGGCAAAACAATTTCAACAATTCCACACTTGTTATGGTTATAGTGTGCAAGAATAATGAATATATGTCATTAGCTGAATAGTTATTTAGTATTAAAAAAAATTGAAAAGCACAAATATTTAATTAAATTTTGCACAGCCGTCTAAAATTGTATTATTTGAAAACTTGCCAACTACTTGAAAAAAACCCTAAGTATTAAAATTAAATTTTTTACTTTTAAGTAAAGTAATTGTCGCTAAATAGAAAAAATAGTATAAAGCACTTGTTACAGAAGGCTATACTAACAATCATTCGTTCCTCCATTCGCCGCTTTGCGACTCACGTCGGAATTTCGAACTCGTGTTGGAAAATATGCCTTCTGTAACGTGTACTTTAATATACTATTTTACACATATTTTGCATACTAGATTTTTTTTACAACTAAAGGTTTCTCACACTTTGTCAATTGTTTCATAAATTTTGTAACTAAGCTGGTGTGATGATTACAGTTAGTTTTAAGCAAATTCTTCAGGAATAAGAGAACTCGAATGTAAGTTCACTATTATACAATTGCGCTGCTGTCGACATTATATTTAACAAATTTATTTCACTGGCAGAACATCAACTTTCTGAAGCACAAAATACATTTGGTTTTTCATAAGAGAAGAGTTCATGTGCATTTTGCATATTTTGGTGAATGATCGTAAAATTTTCATTAGGAATTATCAAATTGTTTGGGACATAGTTTATCATATCATTTCGAATTATATTAACATTGGGCATTTTATTACTTAATTGCTATAAATCGGAAATTGCTTTACTTTTTTTCTTGGTTTATTATATTTTTTGAAAAACACTCCATAAACGATGAAAACAAGAGTCATGTACGTCTAGTTCTATCCCTAGTTTTTGATTAGCACGAGAAAAATTCGCGTTTTGACGTTTGTGACTGCTACCTCTCTTTAAAAGGTTTATATTTTATACTGGTGTAAAAATTTAAGCCACATGTCGATATTTTGCTGTTTTACGACATATTTGCTAAAAGTCTTAAGCCTCCTGTGGTGAAGAGTTTTAAGCGGTTTAGAACTTTAACTTCTACGAAACGTGTGTTGTTACAACAGAACTTGATAGTAGTGAATAGCTTTAATCCACGTTTTGCAAGTCTGAGCAAGATTTTTTTTATTAGCTCAATCATAACAGTCGTAGAACTCGTAGACTAGTTGTTGCAGTGTTTAGTACGTCTCTTGGTGTTTAGTGAGAGTTTAGTGAGTGCAAGGAGTAAATTGCTAGTTCATGTTACTAGCAATCATGGTAAAAATGATGATTTGGTTCTTAAAACGTTAACACCTGTGCCATTATCGGGTAAGAATTATTATTTCAAACGCATTTAAGTTAATTCGGCGATAATCTTAAACATTGCTTATTTGTTTTCAATAATACCAATTGTCCAATAATTTACTAAACTCCTCAATTATTTACGTTTTTTTTTTCAGAGGAAAATCAGTTGATGAATACGACTTTTCTTAATACTGAAGCATAACATTCAGGTTACTTTAAGTCTGACTCTAATCTCTCTAATAACATGCCGAGGAGGACGATTTTGAACTTACTGATACTGAAGATCCTAATTACAAACCATGCAACAGTGACATAGCAGAGTCTTCCGAATCCGAGAATAAACCCGCTGCAGAATTAAGAAAAGAGCACGATTTAAATATTAATAAAAATAATAACCAAGAAGATGCGTCTAAAAAGCTTACTCGAAAAAGAAAAAGAGATCCAAATTCATGGAAACGAAATATTCAAAAAAATTTAAGATTGGATGGAAAACAGTACTATACACAGAAAGGTAAACTAAAAGCTGCTAAGTCGGTGGCAGACATTAAATGTCGTTGCCATTACAAGTGTCAAAAATTTTTTTCAAAAGAACAAAGAGAAAACATTTTTGCAAACTTTCTTCAGTTAAAATCTTAACACCTTAAATGGTCTTTTATCACAAAGCATGTTTCGTGTATTTCAAAAAAAACGGTGTTATAGTGAAAATAATGATAGGCGATCCAAGACATTTGTTTACAAGCTAACATCGAATCAAGTTTCTCGTCAAGTATGTCAAAAATTCTTTCTTTCCACTCTCAATATTTCTAGTAAGGCAGTTAGAACCGCAATTAGTAAATATAGTGATACAGGCACAATCAAACTAGACTTGCGTGGCAAAAAAAGTCCGCCACAAAAAAGACCCGAAAATGTAAAAAATGTGATCTCAGAACATATTCCTACAGTTTGGTCGCACTACTGCCGAAGCACTTCACAAAGAAATTATTTGCCATCTAACCTTTCTGAAAAACGACTGTATGAAGATTACAAACTTTTTGTCAAGATCGAAACGTCATCCCTGAAAAATTTAGCTTTTACAGAAATGTTTTTGTCACTGAATTTAACTTTGGATTTCATCGCCCGAAGAAAGATCAATGTGATTTCTGCACAAAATTTAGGTCTTCCGCAGAACAAGAAAAGTTAGCATTACAGGAAGAGTATAATCTTCATCTAATTAGAAAGCAAGAAACTAGGAACCATAAAAGAGACGATAAAGAACAATCTAGGTTAAACAATAGCTTTGTTTGTTTTACGATGGACATGGAAAAAGTTCTTTTAACACCATCTCTTAACGTTGGCAAACTATATTATGCTCAAAAGTTAAAGACTTTTAACTTTACTGTTTACAACTTAGCAACCTCTGATGTCACTAATATTATGTGGCATGAGGGCATAGGAACAAAAGGATCCTCAAAAATTGACCTGTTTGTGGAACGCTTTACAAAATCTTGAGACATGTGTAAAAAGAAGTAACATTTTATTCAGATACCGCTTCCGACCAAAACAGAAATTGTATCAATTCTTCAATGTTCCTTAAAGCTGTTTCAGAATTCCCAATAGAAATAATTAACCAAAAATTTATGGAATGGGGGCATTCTGAAATGGAATGCGATAGTGTGCATTCCAGCATTGAAACCAGAGGTAACAAGATTGACATTTTACACCGGATGATTGGTATACTGTTGTACGTACAGAACATTTAAAATTAAAAAAATTTTTTTTTGTGGTGTGAAAAAAAATAAAAATAAAAATAAAAACAGTGACACTGTTTTGGTTTAAGACCAAGTGGTTTACAGTATAGAAAGGCAGACCCTACCCAAATTTTCTATAAAGAACAGCTTTCTAATGCAGAATTTAAATCCATTCTTGTTAAAAAGATTACCACAAGAACTGGCAGCGTGTTAAAAGAAAATGTTGAAGTACTTTATAAAACGCCTTTACCCATAGAAAAGAAATAACTTAAAAGTTTGCACCAAGTATGTAGTACCCTATACATTCCTGCAGCTTACCACTTGTTTTACAACAATCTAAGATCTACCGAAGATAAAGAAGAACCTTTAAATTCTTCAGATGATGAAAGTGATATTTAAATTTAAATTTATTATTTGTTTTTTTTTGTATAATGTTCAAATTTAGTTTTTATGAACCAGTGGTAAGTCACAAAATTATAAATATAAATTTAACAATTGTGTTAATGAATAGACCTAAGCCGCAAAGTATTATTTCGGTGTCACAAATTCAGTTTGTTTTGAAAAATATTTTTGTATTTAGATTTAAATTTAATACAGTAAAGACTTCAACGTCAAATTTGGTTTTATTTTTTGTATATTAAATTAAAATTCCTATTTAGCGAGATCCAAAAACTTTAAACGCGATTTACTCAAAACTTAGTGAGTGGTTTAGAACCTTTCACCCCTAGGGCGACGGTATGATTATAGCCGGCGCATGAAAACACCTACGAATATTAAAATATTTGTAAACATCGCAGCTACTCCATTTGATATTCAATTTTCCCAAGTTAATAACTTCTGTAAACGTTTTAGGATCCAATTCGACTATTGCCATGAATTTAGGTCGCACTTTCTTGGTTACCAGCAGTTTCCAAAAGGTTATTGAAAGTCGGGTTTTGTTTTCCCACATATTATTTTAAACTCACATCATCTAATTCTTTTGTCATTCCTACTATTTTTATCTTGGGTTTATAACATTCTGGTTTTTGAATTGAGTATTTTTGTCCAATTTTGTTCTGGGCTGGGCCTCTTAGAGTTTTTCGACTTCTTCTTTTTTATTACACTGTATTGCCACTCAAAATTACATAAAAAATCGGCAACAAGTTGTTAACTTGAATGGAAACAAGTCGAGATGATCAATATAACTGCGGGTATTCCACAAGGCAGAGTTTTAGACCCTCTTCTATTTCTTCTATACTGCAATGACATCAATAAATACATTCCTGGTTTTAGCTATGCTTTTGCTGACGACATAACTTTAATTCAATAAAACAAAAAACAGAAAATCCTTTACCATGACGTTGTCAAAACCTTAAATATAGCAAATGAATATTTCTGTACCAATATTCTTACTTTAAATACCAAAAAATCAGTCATTATGGAATTTTACCCAAACTTATGAAATAACATTAGTAGTATGTTAATTAACCTAAATAATAGTAATGTGCATCAAACTAAAACCTTTAAACTACTAGGGATACACATAGATGTATCATTATCATGAAAAACTCATGTTGATTCAGTATGTAAAAAATGTGCTAGTTATTGTTTTGTCTTGAGGAAACTTAGTTGCGTTGTAAATAAAAACGTTTCAAAAATAGTTTACTTTTCAAGTGTTAAGATATGGAGTCATCCCCTGGGGTAACTCAAGTACCGGGTGGGCAATTAAGCGAGGTAAGCGGCTGTATCTCAGAAACTAATGATCGTAGAAAGTTACGGTAAAAAATTTGATAGGTAAAGTGGGCAAGGTAAAATGCTGGAATTATGTTTAAGTTTTCAAGATCGCCGCCAGTGGGCGTTTCAGCCATCTTGAATTACATAAAGTTACGTTTCTCGCGATTCTCCCCAATGAATGTAACAAAAAGGTATTTGCGTTTTAGTGTTAACTTAAAGTCGAACATTTTTTGTCAAACCAATTTTTCTTTATATTTCGAAATAAAGTGGTGGGGGGTATTTAAATGTTGTTTTAAATGAATGCTTGTAACTTTGAAACGGCTTAATGTATTTGGATAAATTTTGAATCATTGAAAAGAGCATTCCTTGGGCTTTTAGATTTTTTGTAATTATGACAGTTGTGATCTACACGGCCGCAGATAGAGGGCGTTATTTGATATTATATCCAAAATATTAGATTTTTTCAAAAAAATTAAATGCAATGATATAAATTTTTTTGGACCAGATAATAGACAAATGACCAACAAATGAACCTGCGCAAACCACATCTTAATATCTTTTTCCTAACTCAAATTATTAAAAAAAAATACTAAACCAGGAAAATTCATATATACCCATTTAAAAATGCATCGGTTACTTTCGATTAGAACGCAAGTAGTAGGCCATGGAAATAAAAAACAACTCCTGTCAAAAATATTCCCAAGTAACGTCAAATTTTTGTCACACGCAGCCTAATATTGTTGATTGCGTATAATTTGTGTACTATTTAATCAAAATGCCTTTCACAAATAATGAAGCCGTTGACATGATTGCGAGTTATTTCGAGTGTTTTCAAAATGTAGCTATAGCTGCAAGACAGTACGCGGCACGGTATTCAGATCGCCGTCATTACGGGAGAAGATTGTTTTCGCGCTTGGTACAACGATTACGTGATACTGGAAGTTTTCGTCGTCCTCAACGTCGCAGGCGTCGCAATGGAAGGACCGAAGGAAACATTATCAATGTCTTGGTTTACATAGAATTTGATAGACATGTAGGAACTAGAACATTGTCTCTAGACTTGGGAATAGTACGAACAACTGTTAGAAATTTTTTGAAAGATTATTGGTAAATAATTTTATCTTATTCCAAGTATCTTGGCACATACTCTCAAATGCACACACAATTCAGTGTTATTCTGATTATATTATTTTTACGCATATGTTGTTTTTTACTTTTAGACTACATCCTTACCACATAGCCTTGCACCAGGCGCTAAATGAACAAGATTTTGATAATAGATTAAATTATTGTCAATGGATGCTAGGCATGCTTGAGGAAAACAGAAATATCTTAACGGAAATTCTCTGGACCGACGTGGCTACCTTTAGTAGTAATGGTAGAGTAAACCGTCATAATATGCATTATTGGTCCGCTGAATATCCGCATTGGTTAAGAGAAGTGCAACACCAGGGACGCTGGAGCCTAAATGTGTGGTGCGGTATCATTGGGGACAGAATTATTGGACCTTATTTTTTTGAACAAGCTTTAACTGGTAACCGCTGCTTAGAGTTTTTGATCAACGATTTGCCAATTTTGTTGGAAAATTTGCCACTGGAAACTAGGAGAACTATGTTTCTGCAATTAGATGGTTGTCCGGCACATTATTCAATTAATGTTCAAAACCATATTAACGAGACCTTTCGACGACGCTGGATAGGAAGGAGAAGCCTATTTTCTTGGCCAGCAAGATCTCTCGACTTGACATGTCTGGATTTCTACTTGTGGGGACGCTTAAAAGACATTGTTTTTCAAACTCTACCAACAACACGAATGGATATGGAAAACAGAATTCGATACACAATCCGTCAACTATCAGCGGCAGAAATCGAAGCTGCGGTTTTGACGACACAAGAAAGACTGGAATACAGTGTGAAATATGACGGAAGGCAATTTGAACACAGAAGGCATTAATCTTTTTTCAAAATCGGTCCTTTTCAGGACCACAACTTTATTTAAAAGGAAAATCGTTTACGCGTGACTTAAATTTACAGCACTAAATAAACTAAGATTTCTCGTGAATATTTTTGAGAGGAGTTGTCTTTTATTTCCATGGCCTACTACTTGCCTTCTTATCAAAAGCAACCGATGGATTTTTAAATGGGTATACATGAATTTTCCTGGTTTAGTATTTTTTTTTTAATAATTTGAGTTAGGAAAAAGATATTAAGATGCTGTTTGCGCAGGTTCATTGGTTGTTCATTTGTCTATTATCTGGTCCAAAAAAATTTATATTATTGCATTTAATTTTTTTGAAAAAACCTAATATTTTAGATATAATATCGAATAACGTCCTCTATCGGCGGCTGTGTAGGTCACAACTATCATAATTACGAGAAATCTAAAAACTCAAGAAATGCTCTTTTCAATGATACCAAATGTATCCAAATCCATTTAGCCGTTTTGAAGTTACAGGCATTCATTTAAAACAACATTCAAATACTCCCCACCACTTTATTTCAAAAGATAGAGAAACATTGGTTGGACAAAAAATGTTTGACTTTAGGTTAACATTAAAACACAAAGCCTTTTTTGTTACATTCATTGGAGAAAATCGGGAAAAACGTAACTTTATGTAATTCAAGATGGCGGAAACGCCCACAGGCGGCCATCTAGAAAACTTAAACATAATTCCAGAATTTTCCCTTGCCCACTTTACCTATAAAATTTTTTACCGTAACTCTCTACGATCATTAGTTTCTGAGACACAGCCGCTTACCTCGCTTATTTGCCCACCCGGTACTTTAATTTAAAACATGTCGAAGTATTTTTGCAAACAATAGAATTCTTACGTTTCCTAGTACCTATATTTTAGAAATGTTGAAATTTCTCAAAAAAAACTTATTAGACTTTAAGAATCAGGCTAAATATCAGATTATAATACTAGATTTGGTTCCAACCTACAGTTTGATGTTCACAAATTATTGAATTGTCCTATATCATTGTAATATGATTTATTAGATGAATATATATTGATTATGATTATGACATTATACGTGTTACGACAGCACAAGACGACACTAAATGTAGCAACAATGCATTGTCGTATATAATGTATAATGTGTCAACAGCCGCGAAATTGTATAATAGTGTAAAATATATAAACTACTGAGGTCTGTTTATCTCATCAATAGTCCGTGAGCTCTCACAAAGTGGTTCACTCCAACAGCAGACACGATAGCGGGAGATTTACAAATGAAATCACAATTACTCATCTGATAAACAAAGAACAATTTTTATACTCACCGGGAGACTCCACCCCTATCTTTGTCATCATTTGGTTAGTTAGGTCCATTTAACTTTTCCATATATTGTTTATACAAATTAATTTACTAGCTAGAGTTAGCTGAAATAAGTAAAGGCTTTCCCAGACGGTCATTGGCATCCCAAATGACGAAATCGGGGGCACCTAATAAGGTTAGAATTTTCTTTAAACAGTATTTACACACATTTTTAGATTTTATGAAGTGAACCGTTTGCTATATCCCAATTCTGGGAATAAAGTGTATAAATAACTGAGGATTGTTTACCTCACCAAAAACCCGTGAATTCTCACAAAGCTGTTCACTCCAACAGCAGACACAATACCGGGAAATTTGCAAATAAAATCACAATGACTCATCTGATAAACAAAGAACAAGTTTTATACTCACCAGGGGACTCCACTTCCTTTCTTTGTCATCATCATCTATTTAACTAGGTCTATTTAATTCGAATTTAATTACTCCATATAGTATTTATATAAATAAATTTACTCTTCGACAACTACCTTGTGTCACCTGAAATAAGTGGAGGCTTACCCGGACGCTCAACCTAGTTGGCATCCCAATGACTTAATCCAGGGCACCTAATAAGGCTACCCTCTCTACCTGCATCATGTCATTTAAGTAGCCTACAACATCCCATTTTGCGAGAAACCCCACCGGAAGGAACCACGACATTGAGTAGGGTAACTGATCACCGGGGGTAAATAGTTAAGTAATATTCAAACACACCAAACAACTTGTTCTGTTCCCGGCTCAATACTTACGGTACAACCGGAATTTGTACAATGGTCATATTATTTTTATTTGAGAAAGCATAGTTTTTTTATGTAAATCCACAAAGCTAAAAAATAAAATTGATTTAATCTCTATAAAGGTCTAATGACCGCCTTACGCGAGACACGGTGTATAGATAAAATCAATATTTAGATAACTTTTAAATGAGCAAGTGGGATGATCAAAATTAAAATTGCAAAACTGTAAACGTAAATTACAAAAAAATAACTTGATAATGTTTACAACTGATTTTTACATTGTTCCATATTATTTTAATAACACCACTGTCGAGTCGATTAAATTTTTAATTCCAAATCTTATGGCAGTTCGGCGATATTAATACGCATGGAGAATAATATGTAGAATAACAAAAAAATTAGACTTCTAACTAAATAAAAACAAAAAACTAATATACTTAAGGTTTTAGAGAGAAATGATCATATTGAACATAAGCGAAACGGTTGCTGAATAAAGTAATCAACAAATTACACATCGAATATGTAGAGGTCTGATAAATTACAAATCAAGATTTTGGCATTCTCGTTCTACTATACATTCAATTCAATCCCATAACATTTTGAAATTATAAAAACGAGGGGGAAAGCAATTAATCTATTAATTTAACCTGCCTCCCAACAACACACAAAATTTTTCTCAGGAATTCTATAAAACTTAGTCGATATTAACCACCTATAGTACATAAAATGTAAGAAGTCCGTTTTCAGATTAGCGCATATATTCTGCTAATATGTACGAATATACTTTGGTCTTTGTTACACGTATTGTATAAAGAAGACAAAAGATATATAGAATGTTTGTTAGCGCTGCGGGCGGTGAACTAACACATACATCCTACGTTGAAATGGATTTTCCATTTAAGTACCTGTATTAGAAGAAGACGGCATTATAAAGCGGCACGTTGCACCTACTTACAAATATCGACCGCAAGTTATGATGATCCAGTGGTACTACAAATTTTATTTTTCTCAAATCGTACCACATAAATGTTATGCAGGTAAGTAACCTGTATATCTATTTTTTAAACAAACGAATTAAAGAAAGAATCATTTATTTAAAATATGAATAAAGCTATTGTTACAGCAAACATTAAAATAATTATAATGATATAAACATTAAACTTACTGAAGTATCCTACGTACACAATTAACAATAGATTAGGTACCTATTAGATATGTTATTCCAGTATAACTTTCTCTATTAGTTAATTACGTGTATTTAGTAGGTAATTATAAATAATATAAATCTAACAAGGGGAGAAATTTGGTTTATCATTGCTACAGTAAACATAAAAATAATAGGTACTTATTTCAATAAATACCTATACAATTAATTAGAATTAAATTAATCACTAATTAAGTGCAGTCTTAAAAAGGAACTTCACTGTCGTCATAATCCGAATAACTGTCTTCTGTATCACTACCACCGACAGAAATTATTAACGGTTCTACCGATACATCTAGCACTTTTTCACGTGACCATCCATCCGATATAAGTTTTTCAGCATGCAAAATTGTTTTTTTCCAAATATCACCGTCACACTGTTTTAAAGACTCTTTCCACATTTGTAGTACATTATTGTCAGAATATCCATCTCTACCAATGTTTTTATCATAATATGATTTGCAAATTCCCCAAATGTTTTCAATGGCATTAAATTGACAGTGATACGGAGGTAATCTCAGAATAAAATGACCATGTTCTAAAATAATGTTATCAACTACGTAGCATTTTTCACTTTTATGTTGCTTAGCAAGATGCAAAAGATCTATCCTTAAATCACTGTCAGCGAAGGGTATATTTTTGGTTTGTAGCCACTTTTGTATCTCTAATTTTCTCCAGCTAGAAGACGGCATCCGTTCCACAAGACGAGAATGATATGGTGCATTATCCATCACGATTATAGATGGTTCGCTTAACTTTGGTAGTAACTGCTCCTTTAACCACTTTTCGAAAACTGTTGCATCCATATTGTCATGATAATCTGATGACTTTGATTTTGCGGCAAATATTAAACTTGCATCTTCAATGAAACCACTTGAATTACCAGCATGCAGAATTATATATCTTTTCCCAGTTGAAGAACACTGTGTATTCTTCACAGACTTTGGAGTATCGTCCTGCCAAGACCTTTTCACTGACCCTTTATTAAATATCCAGGTTTCATCTAGAAACACGACCGGTAGAGGCGATTCTTTTTGCATATTGTGGATATAATTTTTTAAAATCGTACTCTTGCGAATGCCACATCTTTTTTTGCAAAGTGCTCTGCGGTTGCAGTCTTTTTATGTTTAAATCCAATGCTTCGTAAAATATTACGTATAGTTGGTAGTGATGCTTCCAATAATCCCTTATCATGCAATACATTTTTAACTCTTTGCAACGTGACATGTTCCTTTTTCGCGTACATGTCATAAACAGTATCTCTTATTGTATGTTTTAATGGTTCGGACATGTCTCTAGTTTTAGGCTTTTTACAGGATCTTTTAATCCTTGTTGGTAATGGAGTACCCGTTCGTTTACTCAAAATAATTTTCCTTATTGTTTTCTCACAAACTTTTAGAGCACTACACGTTCTTTTTATCACTGCTTCAACATTTTCCAAAATAGCAAAATTATCTCTTTCTCGGCAGAAGTATTCGTATACGTTACAAATTAGTTCTTGACTACGTTCGTTTAAAAACTTTCCGGGCATTTTTAATTTTTGAAGTACGATGTACGTATCTAAACGTATTATAAGTAACTAAACAAAATTTCTCTCCTTGTTAGATTTATATTATTTATAATTACCTACTAAATACACGTAATTAACTAATAGAGAAAGTTATACTGGAATAACATATCTAATAGGTACCTAATCTATTGTTAATTGTGTACGTAGGATACTTCAGTAAGTTTAATGTTTATATCATTATAATTATTTTAATGTTTGCTGTAACAATAGCTTTATTCATATTTTAAATAAATGATTCTTTCTTTAATTCGTTTGTTTAAAAAATAGATATACAGGTTACTTACCTGCATAACATTTATGTGGTACGATTTGAGAAAAATAAAAATAAAATTTGTAGTACCACTGGATCATCATAACTTGCGGTCGATATTTGTAAGTAGGTGCAACGTGCCGCTTTATAATGCCGTCTTCTTCTAATACAGGTACTTAAATGGAAAATCCATTTCAACGTAGGATGTATGTGTTAGTTCACCGCCCGCAGCGCTAACAAACATTCTATATATCTTTTGTCTTCTTTATACAATACGTGTAACAAAGACCAAAGTATATTCGTACGTATTAGCAGAATATATGCGCTAATCTGAAAACGGACTTCTTACATTTTATGTACTTTACAGGCTGATTCTTTTTAAGACTAGTTTAAATAAAAGAGAAAATAAGAATTGCGTTTTAGAAACAAACAGTTCAAACAAAAGTTATAGACAATAAAATTTCCAATAACTTTTTTCAGTAATTGCTTATCGGACCAAAATATCGTTTAATCGACAATTGTGTATAATTAAATTATAAACAACTTTTATTTAAAAAAAAATGTGTGAAATAAATATTTCTGTAAATATTTTAAGATTTCTAAAATCTATGTAAGTTAATTGACAGATTATGCCTAAAATCGAATCATGTCTGCCCTATTATAAATAATAATAATTATTATCATTATAAAATCTGACCGGCGCATTTTCTGACATCTTAAATTCGAAATGCATAAACAAATCTACATTTATGATTGAAATGTGCACCGCAAAGCAATTGGCAAAATTTCAGTAACGCCCAACAATAGTTAACTACCTACTACTCTATGTTTAGACAAATGAAGTTTGGCGTTGAAAATTTCCCACTTACACAAAGTAAAATGAAAATTGCGTTTTAGAAAAAATTCAAACAAAAGTTATAGAGAATTAAATTTCCAATAACTTTTTTGTATAATTGATAATTGTTTCAACAGATAGTGTCACGTGATTGTTAAATACTTTAAACAAAAGTTGTGCACAATTAATTTACAAACAACTTTTATTTGAGGGCAAAAGTGTCTAAAATAAATATTGTTTTAAATATTTGAAAATCTATGTAGGTTAAAGTCTAATTTTTTATAAAAGTCGGACGGGCGGTTTTCTTGATCTAATCTTGATAAATCATTTAATACAATTTTTTTTGTTTCGTTATAACGAATGCAAACCGTCGCATAACTGCCAATATTATTTATTATTATTATTTAATTTTTTAATATTAGTAATAGATGCAAAAATGTTGTTGATTTAATTATGTATCTATACAACTCTCAAATTTAAAAAAAGGCGTAATTATAGTGGACAATTATTTACAAACAAAATCAAAGTTTTTCATGCTTTGTTTTGTTTTCACTAATATTTATTCTAAACTGTTTTAATAACCATACAGGAAAGAGATTACTAGTAGCTTGCGTTTATTTAAATCCATTACCATATTTTATGTTATTTGTTAATATTTGGCAAATTCCTAGTAATTATGTTGTTTTCTAATATTACAAAAATGTATTACATAACGGCAGAACTGTTTCATCAAAGTATGGAAATTGTACCTTTATTGCTACTGTTCGTATTTCTGTCACATTATTCTTTAAGATTTAATCATTTTTATAGTATCACTGTCATACATAATCTATCCACCACTTTTAGTAAGATTTTATAAATAATATGTAAAACAATATTTTTTCCCATTGATTTATATGAAAACGACAATAAAGACACAATTTTTGAGTACAATATTTATCTTCATGCTTTTGACTACAAATTTTTCTTTTGTAATTTTTTGAATTAATAAAGTAAAATTAAGTGTAAAATAAAGTCAGTTTAGATAGATGTTTAGAAATATACTCGCTATAGGTGGGTTTTCACTTGTCTCATAATTGCAAAACCAGAAACCAAAAAAACAATTAGTTCGTTGTGTTCGTCTTTCATTTAGAATTACTGTTTACCTAAATCAGTATTATGCTTTTTTTGTATTGTTTACTAAAATGTTTTTTTGTTGCAGGTAAGCATTGTTTTTATTACTTCGAGATATGTGGTAAGTTTCAAAATATATTTTTTTTAAATAATACACAAAAATCGAAGTGTTTCAGTATAAATATTGAAGTTAATTAGTATGGAAAAAAACATAGTATTGCAACTAATTATTTTAGTGTGAATTTAATTTTTAAATTTTTTTGAATAGGTCTTCTCTTAACCTTTTAACAATATTCCACGTTTTGATTCGTTTTATCCGGCATTGGACTTTTCCTATTTAACATTTTTGGCTGGTTTGAATATTTATTGGGTTTATGACATAGTTACAAATTTTATTTTTTCATTGTCTTTTTGTAGTGTAACATTTCCAGTTTTTTTGTAGAATGAGACTTATCAAAATGTAAATAAAAGTACAAAATAAAGGAATTATTTCAAAGCACATAAATAAAGAAACAGATTTATTATAATAAACAAATATTTAAATAAAAAAATAGGTTGAATATAAGGATATTAATTTAAAATAATTTTTGAATATGCGGATACGTATCGCAGTTTCAAATATAAAGTTGAGTGGATATTCAATAATATGATTTGGATCCAAATTTACAGTAGGATACATATAATAGTTAATTAAATTTTAATTGATATGATAAGGTACGTGCAGTTATATTTACTTTTGAAATATTTAAAATTAGTTAAAACAGTCAGATAGACAATATCAGTTGTACAAAAATGGCGTGATCAGGGCGTTGTTCCTTGAGTCAAACGAATTTATAAGTGGTACATCAAATTAACGGACAAATCTAACCAGTAGGAATATAGTTTCTTAAATTATTCTTAAATTATACAGGGTTTTCAAACTTAAGTTGGCACTATTGATAACTTCGTTATTATTAGAGCTACATGGTCGGTTGAATAGGTAAACTAGTAGCATTTGTTTCTCTCATCACTATGGTGAAAACAGAATAAAAATCGAACATCGCGTTGGCGAGTTATGTCACCCTGTATACAATCGATAGGAAATTGAATACTGAACAAAAAATGTCCCATTAATTTTTATCCTAAAGTCAAAAATGACATAGCTAAAGTCAAAAATGACAGAGCTAAAGTCAAAAATGACAAAGCTATTGATGATTTTTCAAACAAGTTTAAAGTGGCTGTAATTTTATAAACTACAATCGTTTGTTGTATAAATCATTGTACTTGTTCCTTTGCTGTTCTAGAGAGCGCTGTCATTTTCAACTTTTGCATTTCTTCTTCTTCTTTTTTTAATTTTGTTTTTTTTTAAAATTATTTACTTTTTCGTCACTTTTACTGTTACAATTTATTTTTTTGTTATTACCCATTTATTTTAAATATCTTTTACACCAATTTTTCATTAATTTTCTATTTTATCTTTTAACCAGTAGATTATCGGTGTCTTAAATGACATTCTAGAGCTTTTAAATATATCGTCTTCAGTCATTTTTTCTTTTACCTAGATGTTTAAGATAAACGTCTGAACTTTATATTTAGTTTTCACCCTTGCTTTTCGTTTTCTTTACAGCATTATTTTGATTCCTTTATAGTATGAGTTGCTTTCTAATAATGTAATCTCCGATATGGCAAGCAATTGATTATCAGAACAAATTAAAAAGTAACTCAAAACTTTTAACTTTACTACATTTTAGTTTTAATGTTTTATTATTTTGATAATAGGCAGTAAGGTAGTACATTAAGTGTTTAAGGTAAATTTAAATAGAGATAGATGTATTGAAATAATGAGTGATTCTTTAGAAGTATTTTTTAAATTAAAAAAAAATTAATAAAAATAATTTTATTTTACAATACTTTTTTTCTAGGTTCGCGCATTGACAACAATACGCGAAGTGACCCTTTTTTTATTTTCCTTCGTTACCATGACACCGTGCGCAAAGTAGTGCACTGCATGTAAACTATATGGGATTTTTATATTTTAACTTTAAAATTGTCTCCTGTGTAATTAAATCAAAAATCCCCAGGTGATGGGCCTTCTATTTAGGAGGTGCGGATTGAGGTTGATAAAAATTAGTCACTCATGTAAGTGTATTTGCCGACGTTTCGACCAGTATAACAGTCTGGTCTTTATCAAGGCTTTTTATTGAGTCCAAAAGAAAAAGAACAAACAAACAAATTAGAATCAAAGAATTCATGGTGTCATTAATTATGAGTTTGTCTTAATTTAATCAAAGTTAACTGGAACAGTGAAATAAATATATAATTAATTGAATTCAAACAATGAATAAAATGAATAAATTAAGACAAGCACATAAAAAAATCTGATTAGACTAACAAGTTGAAAAATTTAAAAAAACTGTACAATGTCATGGTTAAAAAACATAAAACACAAAAAAAAAAACTAAGCATATGACTAGAATATTATAAATTTTATATGTATCACAATTTTTTTATAGACTATCAACTTAATTAACACTTACCTACGACTGAAGAGTAGAACCAATTTTTTTCCCATTCAAATTGGGACGAGTACAGTAAAAAGACATTAAATAATCTAATGATAATGTATAAATAATCACAATAATTAAATCGGTTTAAGACTAGTAACGTGTAAATCGAGTAAATTGTAACGTTTGAATGTCAATGTAGACGGATAAAGGCTTCATATCTGTAGAAATTTTGACCTATGGGATCAAGGAAACCAACAAAACTGTTGTACATAAAATAATATTAGGTGGTGGGTAATCTTAAGTAGTTAATTTTTTAGATAAGGTGATGGGTATTATTTTAAGTTAGATTAGTTTAATCTTAGGTAGTTAGTTTATTAGATACGGTGTAGGGTACTTTTTTTTTAAGTTAGATTAGGTTAATCTTAAGTAGTTAGTTTTTAAGTTAGATTAGGTAGTTATTTAGTTTTAATTTTAGTAATTAAGTTTCTATAGATAGTGCTAAGATTGTAACTATCATTCTTAAAATTGACATTATTCTTATATGCATTTATAAAAATCATTTCTGAGATTAGACGTTTCTTATAATTGGGTTCGAAATCTAAGATAGTTATGGATTCAAAATCAAAATCATGACCTTCTTTCGTGATGCATAGACAGTCCAGTTTCATCACTTTTTCTTTTGCAATCATATTTGTGATTCTTCACCCTATTTTTAATTTTTTGTTTTAGTTTGGCCACTACACTTTTTGCAAGTGAAACAAGTTATCTTATAAGTAAAAGGCCAAATTTCTCTAAATCACTTAGTTTTATCCTTCACCTTAGAATATAGTTTTATTGTAGATAGTATTATTATAAAGGACTAAGTTGATGTTGATGTTCTTTAGAAATTAATGATTTTAGAAGATAAACCTGGTACATTAAGTTTAACATATTGTTTTTGTTGATAGATAACTCACAACAACAAAAACAATATGTTAAACTAATCAATGTACCAGGTTTATCTCCTAAAATCATTAATTTCTTTAAAAGAACGACAACATCAACTTAGTCCTTTATAATAATAATACTATCTACAATAAAATATATTCTAAGGTGAAGGATAAAACAAGTGATTTAGAGAAATCTGGCCTTACTTATAAGATAACTTGTTTCACTTGCAAAAAGTGTATGTGGGCCAAACTAAACAAAAATTAAAAAATAGGGTGAAGAATCACAAATATGATTGCAAAAGAAAAGTGATGAAACTGGACTGTCTATGCATCACACGAAAGAAGGTCACAATTTTGATTTTGAATCCATAACTATCTTAGATTTCGAACCCAATTATAAGAAACGTCTAATCTCAGAAATGATTTTTATAAATGCATATAAGAATAATGTCAATTTTAAGAATGATAGTTACAATCTTAGCACTATCTATAGAAACTTAATTACTAAAATTAAAACTAAATAACTACCTAATCTAACTTAAAAAACTAACTACTTAAGATTAACCTAATCTAACTTAAAAAAAAGTACCCTACACCGTATCTAATAAACTAACTACCTAAGATTAAACTAATCTAACTTAAAATAATACCCATCACCTTATCTAAAAAATTAACTACTTAAGATTACCCACCACCTAATATTATTTTATGTACAACAGTTTTGTTGGTTTCCTTGATCCCATAGGTCAAATTCTACAAATATGAAGCCTTTATCCGTCTACATTGACATTCAAACGTTACAATTTACTCGATTTACACGTTACTAGTCTTAAACCGATTTAATTATTGTGATTATTTATACATTATCATTAGATTATTTAATGTCTTTTTACTGTACTCGTCCCAATTTGAATGCGGGAAAAAAAATTGGTTCTACTCTTCAGTGTAGGTAAGTGTTAATTAAGTTGATAGTCTATAAAAAAATTGTGATACATATAAAATTTATAATATTCTAGTCATATGCTTAGTTTTTTTTTTTTTTTTGTTTTTATGTTTTTAACCATGACATTGTACAGTTTTTTTAAATTTTTCAACTTGTTAGTCTAATCAGATTTTTTATGTGCTTGTCTTAATTTATTCATTTTATTCATTGTTTGAATTCAATTAATTATATATTTATTTCACTGTTCCAGTTAACTTTGATTAAATTAAGACAAACTCATAATTAATGACACCATGAATTCTTTTGATTCTAATTTGTTTGTTTGTTCTTTTTCTTTTGAACTCAATAAAAGAAGCCTTGATAAAGACCAGACTGTTATACTGGTCGAAACGTCGGCAACACACTTACATGAGTGACTAATTTTTATCAACCTCAATCCGCACCTCCTAAATAGAAGGCCCATCACCTGGGGATTTTTGATTATATTTTAAACTTTATGTTCCTCAATCAAGCAACAATCTAAGAAATCATTTATTTATTAATGTATAACAATAATTAAGGCTTTCAAATTGTTAGAAAATTTTACACTACCTAATTTTATTTATTATTTACAATTTAACATTAATGGTACAGCCAGTGCACGAACCAATATTTATTTCTAAACTAGATAACTCAGATTCAGCTTGTGATATCGTAGTTTTGGGAGTTGGAAGACTATCCACTTTTGACTTGCAAACAACTGCCGTAGAGGTGACAGCACTTGATCCTGAAATTTTACAGTCTAAAATCTTATTTGATATTTGAATTTTATTATTGATAGAATCTTCCACGTATCCCTCGGCCACAGTCAAAGATTTCCATCCTCCATGTTGTTTCAAAACACATATATCGGCCCCCGTATTAGCAAGGAAGTGTGGTTGATGTTCTCCGGAAACAATGGCCAGTGTAGGCATCAGGATTTGATAATTTTAGGTGTTTTGCTATTAAGTTAGGCATTCCTCCAATACTATTTGTTTCAACACCTTGGTTAAAAAATCTCTTATTTTGATACTTCAAAAACAATCGGCGACTGGTAGCATAACTTGGACGAAGAGCCAGTATAATCTAAATTTGAAACTGTAAAAATTCGTTGTATATTCGTTTTTGTATCGGGTACTTTAACAATCAAAATGGAATTTTTATCTTCTATGTCATCGACCGTCATTTTAGTGAGTTCCTCACGGCGGCAAGCACCCAAAATATCCAGTATTAAAACGACATAAAAGGAAATCAGTAATTTAAAAAACACATAAAACAATCATCAAAAATCTACCTTAACCAACAAATAGGTTTCATCATCTGCCTCTCTTATGAATTGATCAACTTCCTCTCGAGTCAATACCTTAGATTTCTTAGGATGGTTTCCAACTGACAATTTTATGGAACCAACTTGGTAAATTTCTTAAAATTCACGTTTTCTTTAACATTGAGTGTTACTTTCAACATAGAATATATTGCCCATAACGTGGAAGACTTCAGCTTCTTAGACTTCTCTGCAAAATATGCTAACAGCAAAATTTTGTTTGCATTTCATGCGCGAAATACTTTGGTGATCTCGACTATTTTTGTTCTCTATCACCAAAGTAGCATTTCGCGCACTAGATACAAAAATAACTAATTATCATACAAAAGAACGATTTTTTACAATTATTTCTTAAAGATAATTGCTTTCAAATGTTTGCCATAACTACGGTTAACATGGTCCATTCTGAAGTTCCAGTTTTCAATGACGCGCTTGAGTATTTCGAGTGGTATTTGGTCAATGACTTAAGTAATATTGGTGTCTAATGCCTTAATCGTAGCCGGGTTATCTATGTATACTTTAAAATTTACATAGCTCCAAAGGAAAAAGTAAGGAGGTGTTATGTCACATGATCTAGCCTCCTAATATACTGGTCAAAAGCGTGAAATGATTGTTCTTGCAGTAAAACCATGGTTTCACGGGTTGTACGAACTAAGTTACGTCGATATCACGAGTTTCAGTTTTACGTACCAAATATGTCAATTTTTCTACAGGACGTAGGCACTGGGTTGGACTAAGTCATTCCATTATGAAATGTCAAACACTACTGAGGAAGGACACCACTATAGTTGACCCGACGCATGCGCGATTTGCAATTAAATCCCCATCATAAGAAGTACCTCTAAATACATCACCCATTATTTAGATAAGATTTTGAAATCGAAACTGCCATCCATATTGAATCTAAAGTTTTGTGATTCCCTTTAAACTCAGATTACTTTTCTACCCATTCTTTATAGAGCTTTTAAATGTATACAAGATGTCTCAAGATTTTTTTTATAAACTAACTCAGGAACTAACGAACAGGTTTATTAGAAAATTAGGTAATCTTTTGGAACCTAGAGTACTTTAATTTGAGGTATACAAGGTATCTGTGACGTCAACACAGGAGCACGTACACTAATGAAATTTAAAACTTGGACACCACAATTTCTGTAAACAAAAGCTTGCACATTGTGAAGTGGGCTTAAAGGTATCATTTACAATTCTAACAGTAGGTAGTCTCAGCAGGGGTTATCTTATAGAAGGACTGTAGAATGAATCAATACACTAAGCACGTTTTAGAAAATAGGTAATTTACGTTGCTTACTTAATTTTTTCTTTAAAGAATATATTTGAAGGTATCGCTAATTAAACACCATAGCTCGATTAATTATCGAATCAAAATTTTGTTTAGGAAATGTTTCCAAATTAAATTAGAAATAATTTTGATTTAAAAAACGTCTACAAGCAATAACTTTTAAATTAAATCAAAAAACTAAACATGGTTATTAGATTCCATTTACTATTTAGACATATTTTCTTGGAACATTCGATAATTAACTATCGGGATATGATGACCCTATACTTCGCAGGTTGTGCGCAACTGGATAGTAAATAACTTGGAGCTGTTACCCTGGCCAGCAAAAACCCCAATTTTAACATTATCGAAAATGTTTGGGCTCGAATACTTGCTGTTATCCGAAGACAACAAGGGCCAAATTTTATACCAGTAAACCGTAATGCACTAATTGCAGCCATTGATACCGCATGGGAAACGATTAATATTAATTATATTGATACCTTGATAGCGTCAATGAGCAGACGCCTCCAAGAATGTATCAATAATAATGGAGGTCACACCCATTATTGATTTCTTATATTTATTTATATAGTAATACCTTTATTTAAAAAAACGTTTTCATTTAATTTTAAACTATAACTTGGTATCTTAATTATAATTATGTAATAAATTCTTGTCAAAAACTAAATATATACGTTGACAATAAGAATTGCCTTAGTTTTTATTTTCACTTTTTATTAAACTACAGAAAAAAATGAAACGTCATAAAATATACATTTTGTAAGGACTAAATATTATGAATAGAGAGTTTAATGATTTTTTTTAATAACTTACAATAATTAGTAGGTTAGATTTATTTAAAAATAAGTAATAATCAGTCAACCCAAATAACCATGTTTAGTTTTTGATTTAATTTAAAAGTTATTGCTTGTAGACGTTTTTAAATCAAAATTATTTCTAATTTTATTTTGTAAAATTTTCAAAACATATATAATTAAAATATATTCTTTAAAGAAAAAAATTAAGTAAGCAACGTAAATTACCTATTTTCTAAAACGTGCTTAGTGTAATGATTCATTCTACAGTCCTTCTATAAGATAACCCCTGCTGAAACTACCTGTTGTTAGAATTGTAAATGATACCCTTAAGCCCGTTTCACAATGTGCAAACTTTTGTTTACAGAAATTGTGGTGTCCAAGTTTTAAATTTCATGAGTGTACGTCATCGCATTAAAAAAAATTCAATGAAATGGGAGGTTTAAACTTAGCTCATATTAAAAAATTTTTTATTTAAAATTCAACGGTGTATTTAAAATGGATAATTATATCCAATTTTCAATTTAATGTTTATTTGCAACAATAACCAGTAATAGGTAAAATGCTGCTACACGTGAACTACATGTTACATTTATTTTTAAAATAGGCAAAAATCACCCACCGAAGCTCACCAATTTACATATACGTTAGTTCCTGAGATACATCCTGTAAAAGAAATTTAAGAAGCATAGTCGACAACATAAAGTTTTCGTCTGACACTGACAAAGCTTGCTTTCTGGCCTCACAAACTTTACAATTAGGAGTTTGAATGAATACACACTATTCCGTGTGAGAAGTGTGACACTCTTCTAACTGATAATGTATTTGAAATTGTAGTAGCCTTTTGGTTGCAAAAGAAATTATGTCACCCTTATGAATACATTGTGGGGAGCAAATAAAAGAGATTTTGCCTCGTTTAAAAAGCACTGGGGCGTTGTTTTGTTTTCAGGAAATCAATCAGATTATTCACAAAGCTTTAAGATCAGCCAGAATCTCTTTTTAGATTAATAATAATAATAATAATAATAGCTTTTTTATTGTCCTACGTACTACACAGAACAATCATATTATAACAGAAAGTTTCTATATACTAGTAACTATTAACTACCTCTAATAGAAAAGAAAATAAAAATACAATTACCAAAAGAAAACTGAACTTAGAAATCATTACTTAGATAAGTATATGAACATAATATAGTTTATGATTATCATAATCAAATTATTCACAAAGCCTTAAGATCAGCCAGAATCTCTTTTAGATTAATAATAATAATAATAATAGCTTTTTATTGTCCTACGTACTACATAGAACAATCATATTATAACAGAAAGTTTCTATATACTAGTAACTATTAACTGCATCTAATAGATAAAGAAAATAAAAATACAATTACCAAAAGAAAACTGAACTTAGAAATCATTACTTAGATAAGTATATGAACATAATACAATTTATGAAATATAATTATTTATTATATGGTGAAACTGTGTTAACAAATTAGAAAATATATCAACACAATTAGAGCTCATGTTATTATATATTCTACACATTTGTAATATAGGTGAGTTGTAATGCTGATTAGTGTAAGCAATAGGTATATAGAATGTACTCGCGTTTCTAAAATTATGAACGTTACAATTAAGAAATACATTTCTCAATAGCTCAAAATCAGGGTAGATATGATTAACTAATTTATATAAAAACGTTAAGGAAGAAATCAAACGACGTGTCTCCAATGTTTTTAGATTGAATTCAGTTAATAAGTTATTATAAGGATAATGTCGTATTGGCCAGTTATTATGTAGTATAAATCTATTCTGTACGGTTTCTAGATTTTTTTTATGTGAAGCATAGTGAGGGCTCCATATAATTGAGTTATATTCAAGTATACTTCTAACAAACGAGTAGTATAGTTTCTTTAGAATTAATATTGACTTAAAGTTTTTACAGGAACGTATAATGAATCCTAAACTTTTTACAGCAGAATTACTAATCACTTACACATGAGATTTAAAATTTAAATTACAATCAAATGTAACACCTAATACTCTCGAAATAGAAGTATTATTGATGTCATAATCAAATTTAATCACTGTTAGTTTATTTGTGAATGACATAGTGTTACACTTATTTTCATTAATAGTTAAATTATTTCTATTACACCAAGAACAAAATCGTTTTAAGTTTGATTGAAGTGTTAAGCAATCTACATGACTATTTATAACTTTAAATAGCTTAGCATCATCTGCATATAACAAGATGTTGCAATCAATGTCCTTAACAATATCGTTTATGAATATAGTAAATAAAAGTGGACCTAGATTAGAACCCTGAGGTACCACTTTTTTTGTGCAAAACAATTTTGATTTGGTATATGCGTATTCAACATAATTTTCTCTATTGTTTAAGTATGAATAAAACAGATTTAACAACTTATTTGATAATCCAAAAGTACCCAGTTTTTTTAGTAATCAAATCTTTGTATATATACTACGTCTACTTGTCTTCCTTCGTTTAGTGCACTAGATACAGTGTGAGTAAAGTTGCAAAGATTGGTAGTAGTGGATCTACCCTTAACAAAACCATGCTGAAATTCAATAATAAAATTTGAAAAATGATTTTGTAGATACTGGGAAAATACCATTTTAAAGACTTTAACAAAATTCGAAATAATTGAAATTGGTCTATAATTATCAATTAGAGACTTGGAGCCCTTTTTATGAACTGGTATAATTTTGGAGATTTTCCAAACATCCGGGAAAGTCATTGTTTTTAGAATATTGTGGGTAACTAAAGGCGTTAGAGCAATCTCTAATTAGGAATTAGGGTATATCATCAGGACCAGAAGTTAATTTCTGTTTCAATTTACTCAAGGCTCGTGTAATTTCATGACTATTAATAATAGAAATCGAAAAGTAGTAATATCTGGTACATACAAATTTCATGTGTTGTTGCTCTGTACGTTCTGAGTAATAAACTTCCCAAAGTGATCAGCAAAAGCATTTACTATATTCTGAGGAGATGTTAAAACATTAGAGTTATAATTCATAACGCCAGGAATTCGTGAATTCCTTTTACGGCTATTAACGTAGCTAAATATTATTCACTATATGACATTCAGTTCTTCCCATATATTCCTTATATGACTGCTGAATTTGTAACCTAACATGTTGATATAGTTTCTCAGCTTTTTCTTTAAAAAATTGGTGACCTGATTTATTGAATAGCCTTATGTAATGACTCTTCACCCTTATATTTCTTTTAATGTTATTTGTAACCCAAGGCGAAAAACGATTTTGTTGTTTTATGATTTTACGTGGAACTGTAATTACTAAATATTCGTACAGTTTGTCATAAAATACTTTGCACATATCGTTACAGTTGTCATACCTATTTAGAAAGTTCCAGTCAGTGTTGTTAATAAGAGAATATAGTGATGTAATATCAGCGTTTTTGAAATCAAATTTATATTTATGCGATATATCAAAAGTACTGTTATCAACTGGTAAAGTAAATAAAATAGACAGACTGGGATGATACTTCATATCTAGAGGTACTACGGAAGATACGGCTACTTCACATCTATGATTGATATTAGTAGAACAAAAATTAAATCTAATAACCTATTGTCCATATTAACAATATAATTACATTGAGATAAATTTAAAAAATTGCATGAGAACAATTTTCTTTTCTGATGAATTGGAATGTTCGGAGCTATCTGCAAAATCCGGAACATTAAAATCTCCTGCAACTATAATGTTCTCGTAATTATTCAATTCTTCTTCCAAACTGCTAAGGAGATCTTTAAATATGATATTAGACGTTGATTGAGGTACATATAAGGAAATTACTAACACCATTTGAGCCTTAAAAAATATTTCAACACCAAGTACATCAATACCAGGAAAGTTAGTAGTCATAGACTTCTTAATTGTTTGAAAGTTGTCTCTAATTGCAATGAGCACACCACCTCCTCGAGAGATTAATTGATCATTTCTTAAAAATGGGGTTCTGTCACATCAAAAAACACTATAAGCAGACGGAAAACATTCAAGATCCATAATTTCTGATGAAAGCCAAGTTTCTGTTATTACAAAACAGTCAAAATTTGCACAAATGACATTATTTTGAAATGTGGATAGTTTCGTATTTAATCCCCTAACATTTTGATAATACACTGAGAAATTATTGATTGTAGTACGTTGGACACTTATTAGTTTTTTTTAACTATATTGGGAAAATTATTGACATATTTTATGACGATGTCCAATTTTCCATTAGCGATGCGATCATTGTATTCTTTGTTGTAATGGGGTTAAATCTGACCCAATAAAAACTTTATCATATTTACTTTGTTTAAGCTTTTGCTTGATCTTAGTACTAAGCGAGCGATTTCTTTAGACTGAAGTTTAACTTTTAATGGACGAACATAACCTGGTTTAATTTCTCTCCCCAACCGGAACATCGTTACATCTTTGCAATCAATTGAATTATCAATAGGGTGCGGTATATCTGTAACTGTATCTTCATCGTTGGAAGCATTATTATAACTGATACTTCCGGTATGTTAAAGATAACCACATTTGATTCTCTTGATTTACGCATACTTATTTCAGTAATCACATTTTCAATTAGTAAATGATCAGTTACATTAAATTTTTCATTTAATATCTTACATTTTTCAACCGACTCTTTAAGCTGTTGAATTTCTGTGCGAACACGAAATGATAAAGAGTAGATTGCAAACTAATACTTGTTAAATTTGTTTACAATATTAGTTTTGATTATCAACATACCAATTGTAGTCAACAAGATTAGTTTTCACTTCACTGCACTATACAAAATTAATTACTACTAATTGTAAAGAATAATTGAACCGAACCGCAAAATACTCAGTGGATTCTCAAGATCTGACGGCAAAAGATCTGATGGGATTTCTTTAACCCTATAGACAAAAGGCGGGGTCCGGACAACGCCAAAAAAACTTCTGTGGACAAATCGCGAAAATGCTTCTATGGACAAAACGCCGAAAATGCTTTTGGGACAATCAATTGAAGTTGCTTTTATGTGACCGAGAATGAACGTGTTGGTTAGTAAATTACAGTTATCACAATTTTTTTCTTTAAAAAAATTACACTCATAAGAACAATTTAAAAACAAACTTTTTTTCACGTAAAAGTAGTTTTAATCAATTTAATCAATTCGGCGATTTGTCATAGACTCCAAAAAGTCTAAATCTTGTTTAAGATTCTACATGTACTGACACTCTTGCATTTTCTTATGTATGTGAATTACAGTGGCGGCTCGTGGTCAATCATACTGGGAGGTCAAACATTAATTTAAAAAATAGGCATACTTAAAAAAATATAAATAACTCAAATGCACCGCAAAATTTTATACAATCTACAATTTTGTTCAAAATATAGCGATTTTCGAAACATTCTCATTAAAATCTCTAAGGGATTTTCTGTAAGCATTGTCTAGCTGTGTACGAATATCAACATTTCCTACGGTTGCAAAATTTACCGAGCATTTCATGTGTTCTGCAGACGAAGCATGTTTTTTTTATTTCCTCTTTTAAATGTTTTAAATCTCTTACACCGGATTTGCACTATAGAGAGTCTGACGAGTCTTTAGAAAATAATAAACAAACAAAACAGTAAAATACATTTGATACTTCACAACCACATATCCAGTTAGCTAAATCGTACATTACCTTGCGAAAGTTTCGATGAACATCTTTATTTTTGTCTTTGCTAGTCTGTCGTAAACTTAGTTCTGGCAAAGGACGACCATTTGCCTTGAACTCAACTAATTTTGTAAAATTAAGTTTGTTAGCACTTTTAGTTGTTTAATTTTCTGCACTACCGACATTTTCTATTATAGCGCATGCACACGCGAATCAAAAATAGTATTTTTACAAAACAACACAACAACAGTAAAACATATCAATATAAACTCTTAAACTGATTTAAAACACGCAAAAATCGAATCAAAAATCGAGCGTAGTTGTACACCCTATACGAAGTCAACGTAAACTGCGGGATCCGACTCATGACCCAAAGTTGATTATTGTTTCGGACGTTCGCGTTTATTCGGGCGCTGCACGTTTTTCGAGTTTTTCCGGGTAGATCTAATTCAATGAGGACAATTCGCACCGCCAGCCCAAGGTTGAAGAGGATGAATTACAAATGACGGCCGATAAATTTTAAGTTATTGTACTTGCGACTTAATTACCTATTTTAATAAAACACGTAATAATGAATATTTTTTTATATATTATCAACATTTTTGGGAGGTCATTGACCAAATGACCATATGGACAAGCCGCCACTGAGTGAATAGGCACTGAAATCGGGAAATGCTTCTAAAAAAGCTGCTAAGTCCAAATTAACCCATTATCATTAAATATTCAATAAAGTGTTACGGTACAATTGATGACCGGTGTTGACTAGGCCATATGCACCCCATTAATAAATTTTACGGAGAGAAACCGAGACCCAAGGGATTGCCACGCAAAATGTCTGATTTAGACAAAATACAAATTATTTGCAATGTTACAAATCAGGCCAACAGTAACATCTGTTAATATATCAAAAAAAAAACAAACCCATGCACAATTATACAAGCTATCTGGTATAGCGTACGTATCCCACTAGACAAAACATAATTTCAACGGCGCCTTTCCGGTATAAAGAGTTCACGGGAAAATTTCTAATTATTGATATGTTACATACAGGGTGTTTTTCGTCAAAACACCCCTAAATTATCGTCAAAGGCAAGTAAATGAAAGCAAAATATCAACACCGGTGAAAGCAAGTGACACAAGGTTACTTCTTCCGTACTATTTGAAGTTGGAGTAGTGAGCTCATTTTTTTAATAAATGATTTAGGAATTCGTATTATACATGTATCGGCGGTGAGGATCGTTCAAGATTTTTGGAAACAGTGCAAGTGTTCTTGGCACTCTTCCTTTTTAAACTTTTCGTTTGAAGAAATATTGTTAGTATAGTTTTACTTTTTTTTCTGTCTCTTAACAGTAGTGTTTTCTTCCGATAATAATATATAATTTGGAGAGTTTTTTGTTAGTACTCTTCAATTGTCTGGAATAAACAGTAGGTTTCAACAGAATAGTGTGATCCAGTACATAATATTTTTCAACTTTGAAAATTATATACTTATTTATCAAGTTTTCGACATCCTGCATGAGATAAATTACTATTTAAAGTCTTCTCAGAATAAAATAATATACCGGGTGTTATATTTAAGTTAAAAAGTTAATGACAACTTTCCAGATACGTGCTGTAATTTTATAAATATTTTAAAATAAAAGAAAATGTAGGATAACCTTTGGAGTTTAAACCTCTAAAACTATCAAAGAAATATTTTTAAATTATTTCCAAAACATACAGATGTCGCAAAATACACAAAACATATCAAAATTGTGTTTTCTCTTATAGAATGTCTGTATATTATTACATTTTCAGTTTCTACAATCAAAATAAGATTGGATTTTATAGAGTTTTACCTTACTTAAGCCTGAAGGCTTTTGAGATATTTTGTATTTTATGAAAAAGTCGTCACAATTTTACCGATTCATATCTCAGCACTGGAGTCTATCAATTAATCAGATTTTATGTAGAACTTGTGAAATATCCACTATCATATACAGGATGTGTACAAAATAAGATTTAATAATGACATGTTTTCAACCGCAATACTTGCTTAATTTAAATGGAACACTTTGTAATTTATATCAACAGCGAATGTAAAATGTAATTGCCTATCGAACAATACTATAGTGTCCTATAGCTAAATATTCACGTTTTTATTAAAAATGCAGGTTTTCATAATGCACACTGATTTGTAACAAATTAAATACCTATCAACCAACATATGAAATTTACCTCAGGTGATAATTATTATTTTGTTTCTCAGTTATCAATAAAGTTTTTCTTTGAAAATCGTGATTTAATGTATAGTAGTGTATATTCAAAATGAAGGTTTATTCAAAAGAAGAACGAATCGATATTGTTTTTATTCTTGGAGAATTATCAAAAACTGCTTGCTGGCATTACGACTCTACGCTCAAAGATTTCCTAAAGGAAATCATCCAAATGAAGTCGTCTTAGAGAGACTGTTGGATCAATTTAGAAAAAACTGAAAGTGTTGAGTACAGAAAACCCACTAATAGAAAACCTGTGACAGAAAATGAAGAGACTGAATTTGCGGTAATAGCCCCTGTAATTGAAAATTCCCATATGAGTCAAAATCCAATCCGCAGAATTCTCAAGAAGTGTCTCAAGAATTCTTAAAAAACATAGTTATCATCAATATCATATCCAACTTCACCAAGAATTTTCCGAAGGCGATTTTGAAAAGCGACTGGAATTTTGTATGTGGGTGTTGGACAAAGGAGGCAGAAAATAAAAAAACTTTTTGTAATTTTATTTTCTTTAGTGACGATTGAACGTTTTACAACAATGAATTCGTTAATAGACATAATTTTCATTTTTATTCCGATTCCAATCCCCATCAATTTAAAAGAATAATAATCAGCACAGATAGTCAGTGAATGTGTGAAGTGGGATAATGGGTCAAAATTTAATTGGTCACTATTTTTTCGAAGAACATTTAAATGGAATCTTGTTTTTAGATTTTTTGAGAAATCAGTTTCCAATGTTACTTCGACATTCCTTTAGACATAGGAAGTGCGATGTGGCTTCAAATGGATGGAGCTCCCGCACATTTCTATTGTGATGTCCGAGAATTTTTAAATGTCAATTATCATAATCGATGGATTGGAAGAAATGGGACTCAAAATTGGCCCCCAAGATCACCTGATTAAACTGGATTTCTTCTTATGGGGACGTTTGTAACACACCTCCTACAACACCAGAAAATATGAAAGAACGCATCAGAGAAGCTTTCCGAAACATAAGCCAAGAAATGTTATCAAATGTTTCTGAAAGCCTTAAAAGAAGAATACGTTCATGCTTAGAGTCAAGTAGTCATTATTTTGAACACATGTTATAAGCAAATGTTTCTTGGATTTCACCAGTCTTTGATGTTTTACAATATTAATATATTTTTATGATTGACTATTGGAATTATTCATTGGCCAATACATAATTTTTTTAAAAAACTTTCAGTCCAATAAATCCAGACTTCTTTTACAAGATCTAGTTTTTATTTATTTATTTATTGCCAAACAGGTGATTACCCAATTACAGGACAATATACATGTATATATATAAATGTACTACATAGAGATTTCTACAACATATTAAATTTAATGTTTGTTATAACAATATTATTTTAAATAAATGATCAGTTATCATAACCAAAAATAAAAAAACAATAAAAAATTAAAGTGTTAAAACTAATAATTCTTCACTACATCTTATAAACTGAAGACAGCTGTTGGATACTGTATATAAATATATCTAAATCTATATTAACAGCATTGTAACATTTACACATTCTATACATTGGGGACATATGTATAATATTAGTGCGTGGGGTAGCGAGGTAAAACATATCCGTTTTTCTAGTTAACTTATTAGGTACATTAAAATGAAGCAATTCTAATAGTTCTGGACAATCAATTTTGTTATGAATTAAGCCATGCAAAAACCGTAAACTACATACTTTCCTTCGACTTTCAAGAGATATTATACCGGCTACTTTTAAAAGCTTATGTTACTAAATCCTCCTTTTGGATAATATCCAAAAGTTTTAAAAAATAATAGTTTTCAAAATTTTCTTTGAACATTTTTAATGTTGTGCTTATGTGTTTTATAAAACGGCTCCAAATTATAGCTCCGTATTCTAATTTAGAACGCAACAAGGAAAAGTACAATAATTTAAAAACAGCAGTATTAGAAAAAGATTTTAAACTTCTAAAAACGAAACCCAATAATTTTAAGTTTCTTTTTGATACTCGTTGTTAATGTCAATACTTCATCACAATAACTTCTACAGGATCGAAATCCTGCTTGTTCAATTGATAATTTCTCTTCAATTAACGGATTAATTCTTTGAAAAATCAATCTTTCCAAAACCTTATAAATTACACTTAACAAAGTTATTGGACGATAAGAAGTTGGATCTGTAGGAGATTTATTTTTCTTTAAAATTGTGACGACTTTACATTTTTTTAAATCTGTTGGTAACTTACCTGTACTATAAATATCATTGAGAAACATAAGTAGCCACTTCAACGAATAATTTTCCAAATTTTTCAGAAATTTTGGATGCATTCCATCAAACCCGGCAGTTTTCTTTGATTTTGTCTTTTTTAATGCATGTTTTAGCTCATCACCAGTCAAAGGTCTGAATATATCTTCTAAGATAAGTGTAGATTTTCTTTTCTTTTGTAGACATTTTTTTATCTTGGTGATAATCGATTTCTCCACTTTTACTGAGTTTGAAACATTAACCAACCGAGAAGCAATAGAATTTAGAGAAATTTTTGTATTTGTTTTAGTAAATTGATTTGTAGAATATAATTTATTTAAAAGTCCCAGCTTTTACGACTTGAATGTACGAAATTAATATTTTCCATTAATGAATTCCATTTCTAATTTTTTTCATTATTTAGAGATGACAGTACAGCATCCCAAGTTTCTTTATTTGGATTTTCTAGATAGAATTTAAACAATCTGTTTGTTTCAGTCAACAAACATGGGACATATTCCTTTCGAAAACTACGTGGAATTGATTTTTTTGCTGCACATCTAAGGGCACCTACAAACCTTAAATAATTATCAGAAACCGGTGGTGTCCACTAAGAATAGAATTGAGAGATGTTCTATTTCTGTTTCCAATTAGCTTTTTGAAAATTTCATCTTAGTTTTCCTAAGGATTCTACAAATGGAATATAAAGTCCAATTTGTAATAGCGAAGGTCTATGTTGACTTCTTGGAAAATCGTTTAATACCATACGTTTTGATTGTAATGAAACCATGTCACGATCCATAGATACTAATCACAGGTTCGGGCTGTAATCGTTTTGCCATTGACCGGAGTAAAATGTTTTGATGTCTTTTGGATCGTATACTAAATGTATGTTTTGAAACCCCATTCATGTTGGTAACGTTAGTCCATTAGTATCGTTGTCTTTGTAGCCCCATAATGTGTTGTGACAATTAAAGTCACCAACATATACACTTGGATGAGGAAAAACGACATTAAAAGTTTCTGGTCAAGATATTGGAGGAGGTTTGTAAATATTTACTACTTGTAAATTTCTTATTTTAATAGTTATAACGAAAATTCCAGAAATGATACTTTTTTGTATATTTTCGTATTGAATATTTTCTTTGACGTATGTTGTTGCTATTCCATGAATCGAACTCTCAATAAAGTCTACTAATTGAAAACTTTTATTGAGTATACTTGTCTGATCTCCACAGTGTGTTTCCTGTAAAAGTAAAATATCGACCCAATTCTTGAAACAAAGATTAGTCAAGAAATCTGATTTGTCCTTACTCAACCCCTCAACATAGAATATTGTTGTGTGCCATATATTAATATGTTATTGTGTTTTTGTCAAATTGTGTTGTAAATTTTTTTCCTGATTGTCCGGGAGGGTCTTGATGACCAGGTCCGGAAATCAAAGTAGTGATTTTTAGAAACAACATGTTTTTCTTGTTGACCATGGAGTACTGCAAAGTACTGATCACCTTCAATATTTTATATTTATATTAAAATCGCCTAAAAACACACACGAAAAAACTCTAACATTTGAATATTGAATAATAGAATGTAATTTTTGTTATGTTCCTTAATTTTATTTTTCAACAAAGTAATATCCGATTCGTCAGTCTCAAAGCACAATAACAGATCAATAATTTCAACAAAATTGATGCGAAAACTCCAAACATCATCGTCAGCTGGAATCATATATCTAACCATCAGGGGAATATATATTGCAAATGTCATCATTTCTCTAGCTGACATTCTTAATTTTTTTTTTAATTAGATGATGAGACTCAATTTTTCCAGATATGTTGCTGATTTCTTTAGGCCCATATTAAAAATTTAGTTTTCTTAAATTTAAGACATCTAAACTAAAGTATTTTATTTCAATAAAATAAGCATGACAAAGGCTGTAGTGACACACCCCTTCAAACAGGTCATGCATTATATCTGCATAATAATTATAAACCACGTGAAATGATGGAATATCGTTGAGTAACGAGTTTTTAGCAACTCCTCTATCTTCTGTTAAATTTGCTAAATCTGAATTGTAATTAAAAATTGTTCAGATTAGTTCTTTATTTTCAGCGGTAAGTTTTTGAGAATCTATTTTTTTCACTCTACATAGTGTACAAAAAAAATTTGCCGAAAACGATTTGCTAAAGTCTAAAAATGAGTTTAAGCCCAAATTATCACCTAAAACCAAAGCTAAGATAAAATTAACACGTATATAATTATTTCCTATTCTTAATTCTATTCCATTGAGTTCTAATTCTTTCATCTCCTGAATTTAACTCTGAACACATTTATCATTACCAAATGGTTTTACAACTGTGCCGTAAAAGACGTTGTCCGATTTTGTACAAGCCTTCAAATCTTCTATATAATTTAATGTATTCTGAAGTAGTCCTTTTTGTTCAAAAAGTTTTGAAATTGATATTTCAAAGGCATTAAAAGACCTGTTACTTTTTTTTTCGTCTGCTACCAAACCACCACTTTTATGCAATACGCGTATTTCATGGTTAACAGTGAACTGTTTCACTTCATCAGTATAACCTTTATTTCGTAAAGTTTTAAATAATAAATGGTCTGTGTCAAAAAGTGAAAATTGGTTTCCAAAACTTGTTATACGACCATCAAACTTATTGAACAAGGAATGGTTTTTAGAAAAATAGTAGTTAGCAAAAGCGATGAAGGAGTATAGTAACGGGTGAACCACAATGTTTTAACATACTCTTGAATTTGAATGATAAAAATTTTTATTTGCTTACAAAAAAAATTACTTAACGATTTTCCGTTGCAACTTTTTAAACACCTGCGTAATCAATCAATTGAAAGAAATTTTTGTAAAGTCAAAACTTACCTTATTTTTTTGTAGATGTAGAGAAGAAACGTGCAATTTTTTTATTTCACTAGGTAACTTTACAAATTCTTGCCAATTTTTTTCTGTAGTGCCACACTACCACAAAGAAAGTGAAGCACTAATATAATAGTTAGTTGTTGAAATATACATCCCGATTCCGTCTCGTTAAATGTTAAGATAAAGGACTATTTACACACGTCAGTGCCGTATCAGTACCGTGTCAGTTCAGTATCATTGTTATCCGTGGTCGCTCAGTGATGTCAATACACACACGTCCGTAGTATATAAACAGTGCTTGCAGTGAAATATCAGTGGAATGGCTTGTTTTACCAATAAAGAATTGGCAATTATCGCCATAGCCCTAGATGAGGAAGAGGAAAATAAGAGTTTAAATAAAAGCGAAAATGGGTACACAAGGCATGGATGACACGACAAAGTGAAGGAGAATTTATTACTTTATATCGGGAATTAGTAGACGATGAACAAAAATTTTTGAATATTTTAGAATGTCTCAAAATTGTTTTAATATATTGCTGAATAAAATAGAAAGACATTTAATGAAACAAGACACGCACTGGAGAAAAGCAATTACCCCGAGGGAACGTTTAGCAGGTGAGTAAGCGTAATTATTGTAATAAAACAGTTTTTATTCAAAGAAAGGTAACTGAGAACATAACTAAACATAAATACCAAATATATGTATGTAATATATATACTAAGTTAAAGGTCTTGATAATTTTTAAAAAGGTTTGAATCGAGTCCGCTTGTTGATAGGACGATGACGCAATAATACTTTGATCAAGTACTCTGGGATGCTGTTGGTCTACATCTGGATTAGGTGACGACAGTGGAGTCGAGGTTCGTGTAGAAGTATTTGAATACATTGCCGGTGATTGTGCCATATCGCATGGAGATGTAACATTTGGATATTGGCTAACACAAGGTGTTTCTGAAGAACTACTTCGATGTTCACCATGCAATGATTGGTTTGATCTATACGCCGGCGCAGTTATCATTTGCAGTTCGTATTTTTGAACTGTCTGAAATATTTCAGATTTGGCTAAATTTAAATAATATGGACTTAGAGTTTTGAGTGTTGAACCTATTCCAGTTAAAAATGCGTCCACGGAGTCTACTTTTCGAACAGATGAATTGGAAGGTTCTGACTTTTCTTGAAGTAGGTATTCCATCAATTGGGAAGATGCACTTTGTTGGGAGGCATTTACTTTTTACGTTTGTTGGAAGTTGTTAAATACGCTTTAGGCGTAGAAAATTGCCTTGATTCATCTTTAGTTTCTAGTTCAACAATTGGAGGATTTTCATCATTCACTGCGTTCTGTTCATTGCTTTGTTCTTCTTCATTATGTTCCTGTTCCTGTTCCTTCACCTCGTCTTCTTGTGATTCAATATTTCCTTTCGTATTTCTCTCATCAAAAAATTTATTTAGGAATTCCAACTGCTCCGCGTATTTATACAGTTTTATTTTTTTTGCGGATTGTCCACTTTTAGTTATTGTTTTTTTTAAAGCTTTTCTGTAATTGTCTCTTATATTGTTCCATCTGGTCTTACATGCGGACCCTGAAAATAAATTAGTGGTTAGGTGCTGAACTGTGCAGTCTATACTAAATTAACAAATACTTTTTTTGTAGGTATCTCGCTACTGAAGATTCTCTAAAAACAATATCATTCAGTTACCGCATGGGACATTGTACAGTGCATAAAATTGTAATAGAAACTTGCAAAATACTAACAAACATTTTAATGAGTGAAATGTTGCCTCAACCTTTAGAAGAAATGTGGAAAACTATTGCTGATGGCTTTAGCACAATTTGGAATTTCCCAAATTGTTTGGGTGCGATAGATGGGAAACATTTTACAATTCAAGCTCCCCAAATAGCGGATCTCAATTTTTTAATTACAAGAAAAACTTTTCTGTTGTGTTACTGGCACTTGTTGATGCACATTACAACTTTATAGCTATTGATGTTGGTGCTTATGGCAAGAATAGTGATGGTGGTATTTTGCTAAATCTAATCTGGGAAAGCCTTTCAAAACAATACTTTATCTGTACCACGTCCTGCAACATTACCAGGCATAGACACTGAGGCTCCTTATGTGATTGTTGGTGATGAGGCATTCCCTCTAAAAACTTATCTGATGCGCCCGTATCCAGGAAACGGATTGAGTGATTCTAAGCGCATTTTCAACTATCGTTTAAGCAGAGCTCGAAGGACTGTTGAAAATTCTTTTGGTATTTTAATTCAAAAATTTAGAATATTTACGAGACGAATCCAGGCCAAACCGGAAAATGTAGATAATATAATTTTGGCAGCTTGCATTCTACATAACTTCATAAAAAATATGACACAAGCACATATACATATCAAAATCCAAATGCAAACTTGGATGTTATTCGGCAGACAAACCGACAAAATCTACCTATGCAAGGGGAAATGCAACTAATGCCGCATTTGTTGTAAGAGAATTGTTTACTAACTACTTTATATCAGATATTGGACGTGTGCCTTGGCAAGATGAAAAATTTAAGAAACGGTTATTTTATAACTTATTTAATTAATAACATTTTAACTTTTACAATTTAATAATAAAGTAACAACTTACCTTCAAGTTTCAGTTCTTTTCCTATACTTTCCCCAAATATTGTTTTAAAACCGGTGTCCATGTATTTTTATTTGACAAATCGTACAATTCTGGACAATCTCGTACTAATTCAATTAATTTTTCATCCATTTTTTATTTTTCTTAGAGCAACCAAAAATCCCGTTAGCACTTCAGTGAAAATGTCGTAAAATATCGTTGTCGATCTATTTAACATTCACGTTACGGATACTGCAGCGGCACTGACGGTAAAAGACGTTACTGTGTCGGACTTGTCTGAACAGGTCAGTTTGATACAAACGCAACGATATTTTATTTTTCACTGACACTGATACTGAACTGACACGGTACTGATACGGCACTGAGGTGTGTAAATAGTCCTTAACTCGGCTGAAAACGGCACGGCAGACATCGAAAATGTTTAGGCTGCAAAGTTGCCGCCATGGGTGCTCGCGCGAACACTCTCATAGGTCACCTTATCTTTGTCGAGCAATGTGTAAATAAAAAACTCCGCCATAAGCACTTTTACAAATTATTCAATTTTTTTTATTTTATTTGTTTTTATAAATAAACAAAGAATTCGATTTTCCTTACAAATTGAACTAAACTATTTTTCACTCTACACATAATAAATAAATTTAATCGGTCCTTCCTCTCTTCCTCCTCTTCTCTTCCCCAACTGCACCTCTTATCAATCCCTTCTTCATTGACTTGCTTTATACCTTGCTTATGACTCTTTTTCTATTTTCTATTATTTCTCTTCTTTTAATTATTTCTTTCATCCACTCTATCCCTTCCCCTCTTTCTCCCAGCAACTCCCTTCGTTCTCTCTCGTCCACTCTCACTTCCTCGCATTCTCTACTTATGTGATATAAGTTCTCCCACGCTTCCCACACATCCTACACTTTCTATCTATGTCCTCTCTCCAATATCTGTTTTCCTTTCTTCATTCCCTACCCTAAACCTCGCTATAATTCTTTTTTCTTTTAATCCAATCCTTCCCGTTAAATATTTTGGTTTTTCATCTGATCTTATTTCCCAGTAATTTACGTTGTACTTTCCTTCTTTTATTTTTCCAGCTCTTTCCTGCGCCTGTAAATCTAAATCCCTTCTTATAATGTACATTTCTACCGATCTTCCTTCTCTTCTTATTCTTGCTATCTCTTCTCGTGCATACCCCCCTCTTTCATAATATAACTTTCTCTCTTCTTCGCCAAATTTTACCCTCTGCATTTCTATTTCCTTCCAACATTCATTTAATATCTCTTTCTCTATCTTACTTTTTATCCCCTCCTCATACCTCATCGCCCTTTTCCTGGTTTGTATCCTTATTTTTCTAACTTGACTTCGTCCTCTACTATGTATCCTGGTTTTTCTCTTTCTAAACCTAATGTCCATTTCCAATACTTTTCTTGGATCCTCTCCAGCTCATACCATTCTTTCCATCCCCATATTTCTGCCCCATATTTCAAAACACTTGTCACCATCTTCTCAAACAGCCATCTTCTTTTCTCTAAATCCTTTCCGAATATTCTTTCTCCTATGCCCCACACTTGCCTTACTATCTTGTTTCCTTTCTGTTCTAGCTCTTTTATATGGTCTCTATTGCTATTGTCAGCACTTATAACGTATCCTAGGTATTTGTATTTGTCAACTTTTTTCTATTTCTTCTCTTCCCCACCACCATTTTATTTTCCTATCCCTTCCTTTTTTTTTTCTTAAACTCCATGATCTTTGTTTTCCCCACATTTGCCTCCAATACTTTCTTCTCTAAGTACTTTTTTATTCCATTTATAGTCTGTTTCATTTCTTCCTCACTCTTTGCTATTGCCACTATGTCGTCTGCGTACGCCAACACCTTTACTTTTTCCTTCCCACTACTATCCCCCCCACTTGCTGTTTCTCTAATTCTTCTTCCATGTCTCCTATATACGCCGTAAATAAACATGGGCTCATTGGACATCCTTGTCTCAGTCCCCTTAATATTTTGAACCCATTCCCCATTTCTCCTTTTACTTTTGTCTTACATGTTGTTTCCAAATAACATTCTTCAATTGTCCTACTAATCCTTCACTTATTCCTCTTTTCCTCATATATCTCCACATACTTTCTCTTCCTACCCTATCAAACGCCGATTTCACATCTATAAAATTGCCCACATTTTACCTCCTTTCTTTTCAATTTGCTTATTGATTAAATGTTTGAGTATATAGATGTTATCTATCGTACCTCTCCTTTTCTAAAACCCGCCTGCCAATCTGGTAGTAACCTTTTTTCTTCTAATTCTTTTACTAATCTTTTTCTTAAAATTTCCCCATACACTTTATACCCTACATTTAATAAGCTTACTGGTCTGTAACTTTTTGGCTCTCTCTTTTACAAATTATTTACTTCTTTAATTGTTTCTAGTCTGTGGCAATTGTAACGATGTGTGAGCAGTTATCACTGTTGTTTTTCTTTGTATAACAACCCTTAATTTGACAAGCAACTAATTTCTAAATTACTCAACAATAAAGATCATACAGTATAGTGTACATTCTGCAGTTGTAAGGAATATATTTTTATTAAACGCATTTGGTACAATATAAAAGTAAAGTAAAAGAAGATTGAAGCCAGTGAAGCGCGTTAAAGATTCGACCTACTAAACGTGGTTAACATCATCCTTCCGCCGTATTTGCTCGATTCGCACTTCAATGTAGTGTTCTTGATTGCTCAATTGTTTCCCCGTTAGAAAGCTGCAAGCACAAATAATATTTAATGACTGAAAAAAAGGCTGTTTATTTTATTTTATTCGATTTCTATGAAAAAGTTCGCCAAAATTTTGCATGTTAAATCAAAACAGATGCAACGCGTCAGTGGATACGCGTTGCACCACACAGGACAATATTCAAAATTCATTTCTGACGGATAAGCGGCCACCGAAGCGTACAACCTATTTTTTACCCTTTTCGGTTAATCCCGAACACCGACAATTTTTAATTAGTTCCTCCATTTTTGCAAACCGTACTGCAGACCTTAATTGGTTAATACTGGCGTATTTCGACATACGTTCATTTCGTTTCATTTGTGTTTTTGTAGCACTGTCAGGCTTAAGTTATTTGCTTCATTGTCTATTCTCATTAAAGGTCAGTGAAAGTTTTGCATATGCTAAATTTAACTTTACTTTTTGTTCATTTAAAAAGAATAATGTAGGATTTTCCTTGCGGTAGCTTTTTGTTCAAGCAAAAAACCTTTTCGCTCTTTGTTCGTTTTGCTTATTGTTTTAAACACAATTAAATTCACGTGCAAATAATAAACTCAAACATAAACAAAAGCTTACTTCACTTAGCGTGCCTTGTCTCAAAGGCTAATCGTTAATTTTCAATTTTTTCTTTAATACCTGAAGATAATTTAATTATCTAAATAAAGAATATAGCTTGCGTTTCATTGTTCCCCTGAAATTGGGGAATACGGTTAGCTCGAAGCATTACGGAGCGCCGTATGGTTTTTAAGGGATTTCGAAATCATTTTTATCAGATAACTTAGTCCGCAGAGATTTAACGGAGACTATTTAACCGGATGATTAATGTTTTGAGTAAATTATTCTAAATCGTGACGCGCATTAAAATGCATATATTATGTATGCGTATTTTTTCGTTTCAAATCGTTGGACCTTATGTTAGGACACGTATCGTGAGTTTTAAATCAAATTAAAATGGTTTCTTGTTTTATCCTTTGTCCGTTTTTGTGATTGCTTTATTTTCTAGCAAATTACTTTGATACCGATTGTAGAAAGTGGATTTATTTTTTTTTGTGGACATAACTAAAATTACAATTTCGCTCTAGAGAAAAAAAAATTCAATTTTGCGATGGGCGATTAGTTTCGGACATGGACAATATTTAAACTGCAAAAGAAAATCCAAAACGGTAAGGACAATATGAAACAATCTAGATTATTCTTCGTTATAGTAGCCATCCACAAAGGAACGTATTAAATGTCGGTTTATTTCTATTTTTTAATATGATTGATATTTAGTTTGATACAAAATATAAAGTAAAGTCAATTCATATGCCTTAATTTCGAATTTCATAAACAAAAGTGGACTGCTAACATTATACCGTACCTGCTTAAATTTTATAACATCATAAGGCGCAGATAGGGAATTTCATTGTTAGGGGTTGATGGTTGATATACAGTGTATCCATTTAGTGTGTAATTTTGATTAAGAAAAACGTAGTCAACTAAAATTGATTTTTTTTAAATCGAATACCCCGTATATTTTGCCTACATTTGACCCGTAATTCATATCCCTAGCTTCAGCGGTTTAATGCAAAACTTACCCATACAGTACATGAGTTACCTTTTGAACAAAATATGAGTAGAATGAGGAGGTCGCCAAACCCTCAGGGCATAATTAGGTAAAGCCTAATTAGGCTAACAACTTCTCACCTACCTCTCACCTCATCAGGCAGTTCCCTAATTAGGCCTCTCACCTTATTAGGCTGTTGTTGTCAACAGGCTGTTGACGCAGGCATTCTATTTAATTACTTGCTTTTGTTTTTGAAGACGTCAATGGAAAATACGGCCTCTCACCTCATTAGGCTGTTGTTGTTGAAGTTGATTTCCATCATGGCGGTGGTTTGGCGGTCGATTTGAATTTCCAGCATGGCGTCCCATCATGGCGGATGTTTCGGCGGTCGATTTGAATTTTCGACATGGCGTCCTAAAGTTTTTTATGTATTTAAAAAACTTGTTTGAGATTCGAACTTGCAACCATTGCATTACCGAGCCAAGGCTTTAACCACTAGGCTACGGCGACAATTGAAAGATAGAGTTTGAAGTTTGTATACAGCTGTAAAGGTTGATTAAGATGAATTAATGATGTATGATGCTGTAAAATGTAGGATAAGATGAGAAGACCTGTTAATTAAAAAGTTGAATAAGGATAAAACATTTAATAAACAAGATGAAAAAGGATAAAAACATATATATCTCACTCTCATACATTATAAACTAATTCACAACCAAAAATAGCAACTACTTAACGCCTTTTTGTATGACGTATGATTGATCATTTAATAAACAAGATGAAAAAGGATAAAAACATATATTTGTCACTGTTATAATAATAATAATAATAATAATAATAATAATAATAATAATAATAATAATAATAATAATAGATTTATTGTTCAACAGATTAAATCAATTTACAGAACAATTTCACAACAACAAAAGTACAATTGAATACTAATACTACAACAAACAATGAAACTTTCAACAATCAGTCCTCAATAACTATTAGATCAACAAGCGATCCAAGTGAACAACTGTTGATGTCAGACATAGTACAGAACTGGTTGAAATTGCGGGACATGATATGACATGGCGATCTTAGTAGTAAATTCGTTTTGGTGTTTTATAAACGAAAACAGTAGTTGACCGAGAAGAGCGACTTGGGACAGCAAAGTTCAGCGAAGACACCAGCAAAGAACTGTCAACATTGTTATGTAAAAGACCATGTAAAAATCGAATACTATTTTGAATTCGTCTGCAGTATAGGGACGGTACTTGAAAACGAGCTAAAAGTAATTTTTGAGGAAAACCTCTTTCTGGGTAAATACCATCCATTTTAAAAAAAATATATTTTAAAACCTTCTTTGAACGTTTTCAATACGATCAATGTAGCGGTAATATAAAGGAAACCATATTAAGTCACAGTAATCAAATTTTGATCTAACTAGTGAAGTGTAAAGAGAAATTAAGGATTGGGGGTTTTGAAATGACTTACAGTTGCGGATAATAAATCCAAGCGATTTGTTAGCTGAAGCACATACATAGTCAATGTGCTCAGAAAAACTAAATTTATTATCAAAAACTATCTCTAAATCCTTGATACTAGTCTTCCGATCTAAAACGTTGGAGTCAAGACTGTAATTAAACGTAATTTGGTTGACTCTTTTGTATAAGAAACTATACTGCACTTGGAAATATTTAATTAAAGATGATTCAACTTACACCATTGAAAAAGTACGTTTAAATCATTCTGTAAGAATATACAATCATTTAGAGATGAAATAGAGTAATACATTTTAAGATCGTCGGCAAAAAATAAATGGTTGCAAGTTATGATATTCGAGAGATTGTTAATAAAAATAAGGAATAGCAGGGGTCCCAAATGCGACCCTTGGGGAACACCAGAGGTAGCAATGAACTTTTCTGAAAGGTAATTGTTGAAAGATGAAAATTGGACCCTATTATGTAAATAAGAAGCAAAAAATGCAAGCAAGGAATTGCTGAATCCAAACTCATGAAGTTTCGTAATTATTGTAGAATGCTGGATAGTATCGAAAGCTTTACGGAAGTCAGTGTAGATCACATCAACTTGACCTTGACTATCAAGTACACTTGTAGTAAATTGTGAAAAGCAAGCTAAGTTTGTTAAGGTAGAGCTTTGTTTCATAAAACCATGCTGATGAAGAGATATATAGTTTTTGACAGACGGATATATATGATTATAAATTACCAATTCAAAATTTTAGAAAAACTGCTTAGGATACTAATCGGTCTATAGTTCGAGATAAGATAGGGATCGCCTGATTTAAGGACTGGGCAAATACGCGCTACTTTCCATACATTTGGAAAACAATGTGTAGTGAGTGCTAAATTAAAGATAATACAGAGAGGTTCAGTGAATACGTTAGCGCAATCCTTTAGAAGAAAACTCGGAATTTGGTCATGACCGGAAGTCGTTGAGGATTTCATTTTCTGAATAGCTTCATATATCATAGAATAAGTTAAAATTGGCAAGCTGATGCAAGGAAAATTGTTGAAGGTATTAAAAGGCACGGCAAATGGTGCATTAATAGGACAATATACGGAAGAGAAATATTTTCGAAATGCATTCACAATCTCATGTGGAGTCGAAAATTCATGGTCATTAAAGATCATTCTACCTGGAATTCTTGTATTGCCACTCTTTGACTTGATTATAAACTAATTCACAAACAAAAATAACACTCACGTACCATCATTTTGTATGACGTATGATTAAACATTTAATAAACAAGATGAAAAAGGATAAAAACATATATATCTCACTCTCATACTTTATAAACTAATTCACAAACAAAAATAACACTCACGTAGCGCCATTTTGTATGACGTATGATTAAACATTTAATAAACAAGATGAAAAAGGATAAAAACATATATATCTCACTCTCATACTTTATAAACTAGAACACAAACACGAAAAACAATTACCTAAAGCGATTCAATATGGCTGTCAAACCAACATTTTTCTTTATTAATTACATTAACCATGGCTTTAACAAGTACTTTTAAATTTACATCTGATTAAAAAAATTTAACATACTGAGGTTCGAACCATTAACGATTGATAGAAAACAAACACAAAAAACAATTACCTAAAGCGATTCTATATGGCTGTCAAACCAGTATGGCTTCAAAGTCAGTGCTAGATTTAAATTATACCCTGAAGTGGTTGTACAAGGCTGTTTTTTCAAAAAAATATTTTTTAAAATAAGTAATATACGTTTTTTTCCAATAACATTGACGTCATGATATCAGAATTGTATAAAATGATGTCTTATGTATTTATAATTTAGTCTTGAAATCATCTCAACAATAATAAAATGGGTGGTAAATACAGTTACAACTCTACCAAAAAGAACATAATCCCCTACTATCGACATCGGTCACGATCACCAGTGTACAAACCATCAGAAGTGGATTATAAAATGTGCAACGATGCTCGAAAATCTTACGGCATTACAACAGATGAAGACTGTAAACAGAATCTAGAACAACGTGAGAAAAATACACAATATGGATTATATAATCTTCAAACTCGTATTTTCCAACATATTTATGGTTGAGCGTTTCAATGATATCATCTAGTTCATCCAGAAACGATTTAAATTGTGACAACGTAAAATGTACTGTAGAATTAAACCCTGATTTGATTATTTTTAAACAAGGTTTAAAATCATTGTAAACATCCATTCCAAAACAAACTGATTTGGTATAACTTTTGTTTAGCGGAATAAATACCTCATTAAGCAGTGTATTTTTCTCACGTTGTTCTAGATTCTGTTTACAGTCTTCATCTGTTGTAATGCCGTAAGATTTTCGAGCATCGTTGCACATTTTATAATCCACTTCTGATGGTTTGTACACTGGTGATCTTGACCAATGTCGATAGTAAGGGATTATGTTCTTTTTGGTAGAGTAACTGTATTTACCATCTATTTTATTATTGTTGAGATGATTTCAAGACTAAATTATAAATACATAAGACATCATTTTATACAATTCTGATATCATGACGTCAATGTTATTGGGAAAAACGTATATTACTTATTTTGAAAAATATGTGTTCGAAAAAATAACCTTGTACAACCACTACAGGGTATAATTTAAATCTACCACTGACTCTGAAGCCATATCGAACCTCGGTATGTTAAATTTTTTTAATCAGGTGTAAATTTTAAAGTACTTGTTAAAGCCATGGTTAATGTAATTAATAAAGAAAGATGTTGGTTTGACAGCCATATTGAATCGCTTTAGGTAATTGTTTTTCGTGTTTGTATTCTAGTTTATAAAGTATGAGAAAGAAAAATGTACAGGTTTTTATCCTTTTTCACCTTGTTTATTAAATGTTTGATCATACGTCATACAAAATGGTACTACGTAAGTGTTATTTTTGGTTGTGAATTAGTTTATAATGTATGAGAAAGAAAAATGTATATGTTTTTATCCTTTTTCATCTTGTTTATTAGATGATCAATCATACGTCATACAAAAAGGCGCTACGTGAGTGTTATTTTTGTTTGTGAATTAGTTTATAAAGTATGAGAAGGAAAGATGTACATGTTTTTATCCTTTTTCACCTTGTTTATTAAATGATACGTCATACAAAATGGTGTTAAGTAGTTGCTATTTTTGTTTTTGGAATTAGTTTATAATGTATGAGAGTGAGATATATACGTGTTTATCCTTTTTCATCTTGTTTATTAGATGATCAATCATACGTCATACAAAATGGTGCTACGTGAGTGTTATTTTTTGGCTGTGAATTAGTTTATAATGTATGAGAGTGAGATATATATGTTTTTATCCTTTTTCATCTTGTTTATTAGATGATCAATCATACGTCATACAAAATGGTGCTACGTGAGTGTTATTTTTGGTTGTGAATTAGTTTATAATGTATGAGAGTGAGATATATATGTTTTATCCTTTTTCATCTTGTTTATTAAATGATCAATCATACGTCATACAAAATGGTGCTACGTGAGTGTTATTTTTGGCTGTGAATTAGTTTATAATGTATGAGAGTGAGATATATATATGTTTTTATCCTTTTTCATCTTGTTTATTAAATGTTTTATCCTTATTCAACTTTTTAATTAACAGGTCTTCTCATCTTATCCTACATTTTACAGCATCATCCATCATTAATTCATCTGAATCAACCTTTACAGCTATATACAAACTTCAAACTCTATCTTTCAATTGTCGCCGTAGCCTAGTGGTTAAAGCCTTGGCTCGGTAATGCAATGGTTGCAAGTTCGCATTTCAACCAAGTTTTTTAATTACATAAATGGAAATTCAAATCGACCGCCAAAACATCCGCCATGATGAGGCGCCATGTCGGAAATTCAAATCGACCGCCAAACCACCGCCATGATGGAAATCAACTTCAACAACAACAGCCTAATGAGGTGAGAGGCCGTATTTTCCATTGACGTCTTCAAAACAAAAACAAGTAATTAAAATAGAATGCCTGCGTCAACAGCTTGTTGACAACAACAGCCCTAATGAGGTGAGAGGCCTAATTAGGGAACTGCCTGATGAGGTGAGAGGTAGGTGAGAGGTTGTTAGCCTAATTATGCCCTGAGGGTTTGGCGACCTCCTCATTCTACTAATATGCTAATAAAATCTGTTCCGTATAGATACGTTTTGATTTTACCGAACACAAACTGGAAACTGCGCGTTCCTTGTCCGATTGAATATTTTTTGGAAGAAATACCATTTTTATTAATTTTGAGGAAATTGGGGAAAACAATTAGACGTTTATTTCATAACTATAGCAACCACAGGTCACTACGAAAATTGATACATAGAGCCACGCTAATGTTACAGGCGGATATTTACTTGAATTTCTTGGATATTTTTACAATGCACCTGTAAGATAAATCGTCGTATATTACACGTGATTGAAATGCCATTATAAAGCTAGTGAGAAGTGTCAAATTCTCTCTCGCATATAATGATGCAATTGTATCACTTATAATACAAGGTGTCTCACTGGGAACAGCCATTAGTCGTATACGGAAAAGCATACATAGAAAAAAAATTGAAAGAGTCAACTCAACTAAAATATTTTCAGTCTTCTGACCCTTCCGGTTGTAAAATTTTTACAGATGCTAAACTTTTTCAGGAACTCTATATTAGGTTAGTTTTTTGGTTAGTATAAAGAGGATGGACTATAGCAAACGAAGATGTGTTCATAGATTACAAAATGTAAAATTAAGTGTTTCATATTTGCTGTTACATTCTGTCTTTTAAGTCAATTAAAACACCTTGTATTTTTTTACTGTGTAGTGTGCAGGTCGAAATTTTCTTTCAAATCATATAAGCATTGTTACCATTTCGGTTACTTTTTGGAGACATTGACAATTTTCTATTGGAGCATAGCAGATCTGTTATATTAACTTTTAACGTGCCGGCATGATTAGAATCGCAACCTTCAACAATGATTTCAAAATTTACTGAGTTATATCAAATTCACGCCGTTTCGTGTTTTTCAAATAATACTAATCATAGCCAATTCAATTACAGATCTGATACTCTCTAAGTAATGGCCGTAATTCTAAAAATGATTATATGATTTGAAAGAGAATTTCAACCTACACCCGACAGACTAAAAAAATACAGAGATTCTATTTGACTTAAAAAAGTTATTGCTCTTTGAAGAAGACAAAATGTAACAGCAAATATGAAGCACTTAGTATTACATTTTTTAATGAATGGGGACATCTTCGTTTGCTATAGTTCAATCTCTTTATACAAACCAGAAAATTAACATAAGTAAAATGTGTGTCTTACATCTTGTGTAAAACATTGACACGTGTGAATAGTATAAATTAAGAAAACATGTGTGCGTTAAAGTGCATAGCGCTATCTAAGCGATAGCTTTAATTCTTGAAACACACGTGTGTCGATAAGCCAAGTATAACTTGCACAGAAGCATAACACGCAACGAAAGAACACCTGATGCAGCATTTCGCTCTTTTTATAAGCTCATCAGAGGTGTATACTTAAGTGCGGTATACAACTGTACAAGACGGCGATGTGGAAATCCTGACAAAAGTTACAGATATTTCCGTGAACTTTTGCATCTGTAAAAATTTTACTAAAAAAATTAAAATATCGAAATCTATAACTTCTATACTCAGTATACTATTGGGGCGGAGTAATAAACCTGTCAGAATTATCGAATCTCCCGTATTGCAGTGGCGTAGGTACCTGATTCGTTTGGAAAATCATATTTTTAGTAGGTAAATATATTATAATAGTAAAATCTACCTTGATATGAACTATTATGTGATTATATGTTATTTATTTTATTTGTATAGTAGATCACATTAGAAATTTTACTATTTATTTATCTATTTATTTATCGTATGGCTACACATGGTTCTCATAACTTGATTTACAAACTTAGAAAGAACAAACATAGACTATATATTAATAGTCAGGTTTTATATCCATTCAACCGCCGTTTGTGGAAGTTTGAAGAAGTCAGACAACTCGTCAGAGTATGCCGTTGTTTCGCAGTCCTGGACAATATGTTGTATGGTCTGGTTTTCTCTTCCACAGTCACACAATGGGTCCGGGGCTCTGTTCCATTCCATAAGAGAGTCTTTACACAGGCCGTGGTTTGTCCGTATTCTGTTTGTCGTTTTCCAGATGCGGCGTGGCAGGTCAAAACCGGTCGGCTTATTACGGGTGTTCAAGTATTGACTCACCTCCGGGGGGACAACTTGGTTCCATGATGATTCCTTTTATTAATATCGAAATTCTCGTCGTGGAGGGTTTTAGCTGTTTTTATTGCAGAACGTCTGGATTTAAGTCTACTGGAATGTGGCTGCCGGAATATAGTCATGGATTGGCAGTTGTCCGTTCTGCATTATTTTATTATATTCACGAACCAGAGCTCCTTGTCTTCTTAGTTGAGGCGGTGGAATATGGCTGAGAGCAGGAAGCCAGTGGGTTGGAGTACTTTTTATACAACCAGTGATTGTGCGCATGGTAGAGTTCAGTTGGGCATCCAATTTGACAATGTGACTACTGTTCAGCCAGATGGGAGCACAATACTCGGCAGAACTGTAGACGAGCCCGAGCGCTGCGCTTCGCAGGGTTGAGGCTGTAGATCCCCACGTCGTACCACATAATTTTTGAATTATATTATTTCTCGTACGGACTTTAGCTGTTGTTTTTGCAAGTGAGACTTATATGTGAGGGACCTATCAAGAGTAACACCTAGGTATTTTGGGGTTGGGTTGTTTGTGACAGGGTATCCATCAAACTGTATGTTAAGTTGGCGTCCGGCTTCTTTGTTATTAAGATGGAAACATATACACTCTGTTTTGTTTGGATTTGGTGTCAGTCTCCATTTTTTGTAATATGTGCTCATCACAGCCAGATCATAAATTAGATTCTTTCCGTTTCTTCAGTGGTATTGCGGCTTATGGCGAGAGCCAAGTCGTCTGCATATGCGAATTTTAGGCTAGTAGTATCCGGCATATCCGCAATGTAGAGGTTAAAAGTGCCGGTGCAAGAACAGAACCCTGGGGTAACCCATTATTTAAGGTTTTTGTCTGGCTTTTTGTTTGCCCCATGATAACCTGGAATGACCTATTGCAGAGCATATTATTCAATAGAGAGCCTAGTGTTTTACAAGAAATCACTTTTAAAAATTTATACAGCAGACCTTCTCTCCAAACGGTATCGTAGGCCGCTGTTAGATCCACAAACACTGCTGAAGTTTTCTGTCGATTTTGGAAACCAGCCTCTATATAGGTTGTGAGACTGAGGACCTGGTCCGCACAGCTACGTCCCTGCCTAAAACCTGCTTGTTCAATTGGTGTGTGTTCGGAGATCTTCTCAGTAATTTGGTTTAGGATAAGGCGTTCTAGAAGTTTTAAGCAAGCGCTTAATAATGCAATTGGCCTGTAGCTGCTGGCCCGATCGGCAGGCTTCCCTGGCTTCAAAATGGAGATAATCTTCGTCTTTTGAATTCCTTCGGCATGTTGCCATTTTTGAGAGTATCTGAGAAAAATTTGGCTAGCCAGTTTTGGGCAAATGGACTGCATTTGACGAGAAACTCATTATGAACGCCATCAAAACCTGGAGATTTACCGCTTTTCATCTGTTGAAGTGCGATGGAAACTTCAGTGTGTGCGAATGGTTTCGAATAATCGGAATTTTCCTGACAAGTGACTTTGATCTCCTTCAGTTCCTGTTTAATCCGTCTGGTATGGTCCTTGTCCTTAGGCGCTCTTGACGAGGATACTATGTGGTTTGCTATTTGATGGGATCGAGGAATTTTTCTTAGGAATAGGCGGACTTTCCCCCAATTTCTTTAACAGAGCCCAGGCTTTCCTACTTGAGTGCCTGAAATCCATATTTTCTGTTGTTTGAATCCACTTTTGTCTACGCGCAGCATCTAGAGTAAGAAGCAGCTTGTCTCCTATTTCAGCATCGCCACTATCAAGGTATTCCTGGTATTTTGTTTCACTCTCCTCGTTCCATCCCGGTATGTATTCTTTACGAAAACCTCTGGGAATATAGAAATTTTACTTCTTACGTATTATATACCATTATTTTTGTATCTTGGTATAATACCCACATCTACGGCTATGATTCTCGTTTCGTCAGTACCTGGGCTGATGGCAACGTGTTTACATAGGTTAAACTATTGTTCTCAGACCCTAGATGGGTCGATATGCTGCAAGAGCGGCACAATGATCGTATTTTGGTTAGAATTTATTGGTTTTTACTTAACCGTAGAAGTATCGCTTTCACAAGAAAATAAAGAATTATTTCAAACAATTATGATTTATTAGTCCGCCCCAATAGTATACAGACTATAGCTACAGAGAATGTTATACAAAGAATCCGAAAATGCAATAATACTGCGTCCGGCAAAATGTATTACCCATTTTTAAAGGGTTATAAAAATTTATTTACTTGGATATGATTAAAAAATGATACGGATTTTTAACGAGTAGGCTTTGGAAATTTTGTGACATGTTTTGACAGTCGTTAAAATATAGCGTTGGTCAGAGGAACATCGTGTGTTTTGTGTTAACAAATTTATTTAGTTTACTTCAGTTGTTGTTGATCAAAGATTATTTGGTCGCCATTTTAACATTCGCGATTGCCCTCAACGTAAAACCATTATGTCCTGGTACCGTAAATGGGAAGAACTCTGATCAATTTTAGACAAAAAACCAAGCCGAAGAGCAAGATTTGCTTGCAATGATCGTAACCAGGAAAGAGTAAGGGCAGCTGTAACTGCTAGCCCAACAAGATGTATGCCCCGACTTCTTTCTTTGGGGCTTTATAAAAGGTAAAGTTTATGTAAATAAACCTAGAAACCTTGAGGAACTGAAAGCTAACATAAGAAATGAAATGAATGCTATTCCAAGGCACATCCTTCGCGCCGTAATGCAAAAATTTATCAAGATTTTCGAAAAATGCATTGTTCAAGAAGGCGGTCATTTGCTAGACGCTATTTTCCACAAATAAGAATCTCCCGTACTTTGTCTGAAAAAATTTGTATTGTTATTTAATTTTATTAAAGTAATTAAAGTGTTACTAGTTAAAAATGGGTAATACATTTTGCCGGACTCGGTGTATAGGGCGTTCTATTTAAAATAACTTTGTATAATACAGGGTGCGGCAGATAACGGCCAATTAGAAATATCTCGAGAACTAAAGTTATCTGGATTCTGAAAATTTGTATAAAGGGGTTTTGAATAATGAGCTATTTAATGAAAATATTGCAGTCACCTTTCTACTTACAGTTATACCGGAAATTGCACATAACTTTGTAATTTTTAATAAATGACCCTATGTACCTATTTTTTAATTTTAGAAATGTTCACGTTATTCTAAACATTTTTTGTTAATACTTACTTACCTACTTTTAAACCGTTTTTGAGTGATAAGGTTTTTTATATGAAAATTACACTTTTTACCATGCACATAAAATTCAATATCCTCTAATGTAATTTGAATAAAAGTTTAAATTCTTTAGGAACTATTTACCACATACCGCTTTATTGTTTACACTGTGAAGTTACTTTTTTTATTATACAGGGTGCTGTCAAAGTTGGAATAAAAACGGAATCCGCAATCATCGCGTAATTCCTTTTTTCAAATGGGACACCCTGTATGTGATTCATTAGTTTAGAAGAGTACGTTGCCCACTATCGATATGTATTACTATTCCCTATACCTATTTCTTGCAGTTTTAAAATAAATCAGCTTTATACATTTTTGTCACAAAAAAATTTATTTGTCAAGTCGCCTGTGGAATATTCTGACAAATGTCAGTTATTGTTAATGTTTAGTAGTAACCTTGTTGTATGCCGTTGGGTGACAGGTATAATAATAGTTTGCCTTTAATTTGCTTTACAAAATAATAATAGACATTTATTATACAGGGTGTTTCATTAATCAGTACCGAAATGAAACTGGAGATTTCTTGCAAAATTTAAAGGGGGGTTTAACATAAAAAAAATTTCCTTAAAGCCTCCCTGAAGAGTTACAGCCCCCTTAAAGATGTGTAAAAATTCACATTAATCGATTTTTTTCTGAAATGACTTGAAATAAAAAAAAGAAAACTAAACATTCAAATACTACTACCAAGAAGCCTCCATAATTTCATAATTTTATTCACCCTTGTTCTCTGTAAGGGGGTGAGTCTTACTACCCCTTAGAGTTTTTTTACCAGAACTTTTTAACTAATTTTTTTCAATTTTAAAATTCAGATTTTGGAGGGCCAATTCAATTAAAAACTTTTTGTCTCTTAAAAATTTCACGTAAACTCAATACTTTTTCACCAAAAAATAAATTAAGCGAACTTGCAGAATTTTTAATTAATAAGTTGCGTATGCAAGTTTGACATAAATAACAATATTATTATTAACTATCATTTTTAATTTAAATTAACAATATTATTTCAGAGAGTGTTCAAAATGGGCACCATTTTCTTGAATACAGGCTCTTATTCTTTTGAACAAATTTCCGTTAACGCTACCTAGCATTGCTACAGATTGTCTAACTCTTCAGGGGAGGCTTTAAGGAAATTTTTTTTTATGTTAAACCCCCCTTTAAATTTTGCAAGGAATCTCCAGTTTCATTTTCTGTACTGATTAATGAAACACCCTGTATACATTTGAATAAAAGGAATTACGCGATGATTGCGGATTTCGTTTTTATTCCAACTTTGTGGTAAATAGTTTCTAAAGAATTTAAACTTTTATTCAAATTACATTAGAAGATATTGAGTTTTATGTACAGGGTGTCCCAAATTAGAAAGTTTTGCAAGGTATCTCGAAAACTAGAAGAGTTAGAAAAAAAGTAGTTAAGATGTCATGACTTATTTTTTGATGAAACTGACCATGGTCCAATCAGATCTTCAGTAGGTTGTTGCATTTTTGAGCTACAGGGCTATTTAAAAACTATCTCCTCAAATATCTCTTTTATTTTCATAAATATCAAAAAAATGTAGAGAGACTTTTGATAGATAAACCAAAAGAAAGTCCTGTGCAGTGCACTATATTTTTTTAGAGGGTCCAGGTAAGTAGATATGACATAAACTTATGTTTTTTTAATAGGACACCCTGTATATTTTAGGCCAGTTTGTTTCTATTTTTAACCCTCTTTCACTTAATATAACATATGACGGGTATATTTCTTATAGTTTATGCTGCAGGGTAAATTATGTGTCGCATATATCAATAATGTCGTTTATAAATAGAATACTCTGTAAGTTTTACTATAATGTTGATTATAATTTATATTATTTAGTAAATAAATAAATAAATTTAATATCAATAACTGTGTGATTTTATCTCTCAAAAGATAGGTAGGTAGATGTTAAAATAATAAACATAAAGGGAGTTAGTAACAATTTTTAAGTAAATAAGGAAATACATAATCTCCGTTAAACAAACAACAATTGCAATATAAAAACAAAAATAAAAAAGTAAATTTTCTTGCCCAAATATAAAAACTACAATAGATGTTCAAAATTTTCTCCATTTTCTCGGATGATCAGTCTTTTACGTACAGATCTTACAGTATTCAGTATTAGAATAGGTTTTATTTTTCTAAGTGCCTCTTGAACACAATGTAGTAACTCTTCTTTGTTAATAAAATTATTCTTATGAATGTTATTTTTTAAAAATCCCCACACGAAAAAATCAAGAGGGTTAACTTCTGGCGAACGTGGAGGCCACCTTGCCGGTCCATTGGTTCCAATCCATTGATTAGGAAATTTCTCATTTAAATACACACTTACAATTAAAGAATTGTAGGTAGGGGCTCCATCTTGTTGAAACCAGAACGTGTCCCTCTCAGCTAACACCTGGTCCTCAAGTATTTCAGTTAAATTTGTGTCCAAAATATCCACATACCCAACAGCCGTAAGTGTGTCTTCAAATATACAATATACCAGTTTGTTGTGTTTAAGAAAACAACTAACTTTAAACCCAAATCTTCCTTGCCTCCTTATACCCCGCACTAAATGGGGATTTATATCGTTCCAATATAATTCGTTATGTCTATTAAATATTTTCGCACTAGTAATGCGGGCTTCATCACTCCTTATTATGTTGGAAAAAAAGTGGGATTTACGTTGCATTTACCAACATACCACTCAGCAAACTGAATTCTTCGTTGGTTATCGGTTGGACCTAATAATTGTCGGGCAGATGTCCGATAAGGTTCAAACTTATGCTTTTCTAAAATCCTTCCTGCAGAAGTTCTTGCAACACCTATTTCCTTTTCAAATTCTCTTAAAGTCGTCTTATGTTTAGCATGTACACTCATGAAATTTAAAACTTGGACACCACAATTTCTGTAAACAAAAGTTTGCACATTGTGAAGCGGGCTTACGGGTATCATTTACAGCAGCAGGTAGTCCCAGCACGGGTTATCTTATAGACGGACTGTAGAATGAATCATTACAGTAAGCACGTTTTAGAAAATAGGTAATTTACGTTGCTTACTTAATTTTTTCTTTAAAGAATATATTTGAAGGTATCGCTAATTAAACACCATAGCTCGATTAATTATCGAATCAAAATTTTGTTTAGGAAATGTTTACAAAATAAAATTAGAAATAATTTTGATTTAAAAACGTCTACAAGCAATAACTTTTAAATTAAATCAAAAACTAAACATGGTTATTTGGGTTGACTGATTATTACTTATTTTTAAATAAATCTAACCTACTAATTATTGTAAGTTATTAAAAAAATCATTAAACTCTCTATTCATAATATTTAGTCCTTACAAAATGTATATTTTATGACGTTTCATTTTTTTCTGTAGTTAATATAAAAGTGAAAATAAAAACTAAGGCAATTCTTATTGTCAACGTATATATTTAGTTTTTGACAAGAATTTATTACATAATTATAATTAAGATACCAAGTTATAGTTTAAAATTAAATGAAAACTTTTTTTTTAATAAAGGTATTACTATATAAATAAATATAAGAAATCAATAATGGGTGTGACCTCCATTATTATTGATACATTCTTGGAGGCGTCTGCTCATTGACGCTATCAAGGTATCAATATAATTAATATTAATCGTTTCCCATGCGGTATCAATGGCTGCAATTAGTGCATTACGGTTTACTGGTATAAAATTTGGCCCTTGTTGTCTTCGGATAACAGCAAGTATTCGAGCCCAAACATTTTCGATAATGTTAAAATCTGGGCTTTTTGCTGGCCAGGGTAACAGCTCCAAGTTATTTGCTTGTATCCAGTTGCGCACAACCTGCGAAGTATAGGGTCATCATATCCCGATAGTTAATTATCGAATGTTCCAAGAAAATATGTGTAAATAGTAAATGGAATCTACTAACGTAACGTTAAGTCGTTAATTATAGTTACATAACTCTCCTTTCATAAGATATAGTTCATATTAATATGCTTATTGTAAAGCTTCGTACACACCTGAACAACAAACCGAGGAACAAACAGAACAACGAACCGAACGGCAATCGGAACATTAATTTGGACGGTGCTACGTACGAATTTTAGAACAGATTCGCAAGTCCTGATTGTTCCACGAACGGTTTGCGGCGTTCCCGCAACTTGTCGGTTTTTTCTCCGACATCAAAGAAAATGCGCGCGAATGCGTTTGCAGGTTTGGACGAATCTAAACAAAACGGCGAACAAACTTATGCGGGAGAATTAAATTATTTATTTTTGTCCTTCCTTTTGTGGGTTTGTTGTGTTTTAGGTAATATTATGGAGTTGACAGAAGAAAAATGTTTTAAATTAATCAGTGTTTAAGAATGCAAGAAAAAATGATGTCCCTATTAGCATCATTTGGGCGGGAAATTTCCAAAATAAAAAAAAAGCGAAGTAAATTATAATTTTTTTACTCTTCTCAATAATAAATATATATAAACTGAAAACTACTGAAAATAATTATGGGAACAGCACAAACGTTCCGTTTGTTGTTCGGATTGTGGAAATCATAAAAGATCGTTTGTCGTTCTGTTTGACTTTCGGTTCGTTGTTATGTTTGTTGCTCGGTTTGTTGTTCAGGTGTGTACGAAGCTTTACAACTTAAGCAACAATTTTTGGCGAATAAAGATTAGTTTGTGATGTAATATTAGAAACACAAATTTATATCATATCAAATTTATGACAACTTAAAACCAAGAACGTGTATGTTATTGCTAAGAAATTATTAAGGAAAAAGCGCAATTGCAGTGTAAATATTTATAATTAGATATTTTCGAAAGTTTATAAGTCCTCTATTGTAATCTTAATACTTAAAAGAAAATCCTGTCCATTAGCATTATAAGGAAATGGCTTTTACTTTATGAATAAGTTTCAATAACAATAGAATATCCTTGCTTGTTTAATTTACTTCCTTTGAGTCATATTGCTCTAAGGGTTGTTACATTGGTCATTAGAAGTATGTAATAAATAAACAATTACCTACTGTTTGAGAAGGGGTAGTGTGAACCAATAAATAAAGTAAGAAATGTAAATTCCATTTTAGTTTAAAATTTCAAGTGTTGTGAAAATGCCACCTCATCTCGGTGCTGATTTGAAAGCGCGGATTGTTTCGGAATTAGCGGCGGGCCGTAGCGTGCGTGAAATTTCACGTATGTTAGATATACCAAAAGCACCGTAGGGCATTACCGAGTAAAATGGAATCTTGAACACACTTTGGAAAGAGCCATCGGAAGTGGTAGACCTAAAGTATCTACACGTGCTCAAGATCTCGAGTTGTTTCATTACGTAACAGAACAACCATTTGCTACATACTCCAGGGCTATAGCAGATACACATTTTCCCGGATGCCGTATAACTGCACAAAAAGATTAAAGGAGATGGGAATAAAGAAGTATAATGCTGCTGCGAAAGAAGTTCTCAGTGACGAAAATAGACGTCGTCTGGAATTTGCAAGGCGATATGTGAACGAACCTTTGGAATTTTGGAATCGAGTGATTTTTAGCGACGAAAAAACGTTCAATAGCCGCAACGATGGACCACTAAAAGTTTTTAGAATGGAAGGAACTCGTTACGAAAATAATCACATATGTCCTAAAAACGAAGTGGTTATTTTCTGTGAATGTGTGGGGTTGGGTTAGCGCGCGGGGTCCAGGAGTTTGTTGGGCTATCGATGGACGTCTTGATTCTGCTGCGTATTTAGATATTTTGGAAACTATTATGAAACCTTCAGTCGAAGTGTTTTATCCAGACGAAGATTATATTTTCCAACAAGTAAGTATTCTTATTTCACTATACTTTCTCCAAAAAATAGTTCGGGATCTGTTGAATTAACATTTTCATAATGTATTTTTGTTGTTAAAGGACAACGCCCCTATTCATACTTCGCGGGTTGTGCGCAATTGGATACGAGAAAATAACTTGGAGCTGTTACCCTGGCCAGCAAAAGCCCAGATTTTAACATTATCGAAAATGTTTGGGCTCGAATACTTGCTGTTATCCGAAGACAACAAGGGCCAAATTTTATACCAGTAAACCGTAATGCACTAATTGCAGCCATTGATACCGCATGGGAAACGATTAATATTAATTATATTGATACCTTGATAGCGTCAATGAGCAGACGCCTCCAAGAATGTATCAATAATAATGGAGGTCACACCCATTATTGATTTCTTATATTTATTTATATAGTAATACCTTTATTTAAAAAAAAACGTTTTCATTTAATTTTAAACTATAACTTGGTATCTTAATTATAATTATGTAATAAATTCTTGTCAAAAACTAAATATATACGTTGACAATAAGAATTGCCTTAGTTTTTATTTTCACTTTTTATATTAACTACAGAAAAAATGAAACGTCATAAAATATACATTTTGTAAGGACTAAATATTATGAATAGAGAGTTTAATGATTTTTTTTAATAACTTACAATAATTAGTAGGTTAGATTTATTTAAAAATAAGTAATAATCAGTCAACCCAAATAACCATGTTTAGTTTTTGATTTAATTTAAAAGTTATTGCTTGTAGACGTTTTTAAATCAAAATTATTTCTAATTTTATTTTGTAAACATTTCCTAAACAAAATTTTGATTCGATAATTAATCGAGCTATGGTGTTTAATTAGCGATACCTTCAAATATATTCTTTAAAGAAAAAATTAAGTAAGCAACGTAAATTACCTATTTTCTAAAACGTGCTTAGTGTAATGATTCATTCTACAGTCCTTCTATAAGATAACCCCTGCTGAGACTACCTGCTGTTAGAATTGTAAATGATACCCGTAAGCCCGCTTCACAATGTGCAAACTTTTGTTTACAGAAATTGTGGTGTCCAAGTTTTAAATTTCATGAGTGTACGTACCTCAAAACATTTATCTCTTTCTCTTCGTTGTTTTTGTTATAATTATTCAAATGTTTTTTAAAAAATCCACGTTCTCGTAGATTGTCATTAAGACTTTTAAATGTTTTTACTTCCGGCTGTCGTCTTTCAGGGTATCTTTGGAAATACAATTCAGACGTAGCATTTGCGTTTTTTCAAAATTCATTTTTAATGTTACAGATAGAGACTTATTGCGATTATCAAATTATGACACTAAAAAATTATTCATTTGTCTTATTTGTTAAAATCTGACGGTGACAGTATCCAAGGCTACTTGATACCTATTACATTTATTTATGGCAGACCCCAAATATACTTATTTTAGGTTATTTATTGAATGCGATTCAACAAAAACAATAATGATAATTAAATAATTACATGAATCTATTCAACCAACTATCTTAACTTAAAAATTGTAAATAAAATAATTAAATATGTTAATTATTATTATTATTTATTATGAATTGTGTGATGAAATAATACATTTCAATTCTCTTGACCACCGTATAGCAAAAATATCGTTCATTAATATTTTGTTTACTAAATAATATAAACTATAATCAACATTATAGTAAAACTTACAGAGTGTTCTATTTATAAACAACATTATTGATATATGCGACATAATTTACCCTGTAGTATAAACTATAAGAAATATACCTGTATATATGTTATATTAGGTAAAAAGGATTAAAATGAAAACAAACTGGTCCAAAATATACAGGGTGTCCCATTAAAAAAACATAAGTTTATGTCATATCTACTTACCTGGACCCTTTAAAAAAATATAGTGCACTGCACTGGACTCTCTTTTGATTTATCTATCAAAAGTCTTTTTGCATTTTTTTGATATTAATTAAAATAAAAGAGATATTTAAAGAGACAGTTTTGGAAATTTTCTAAAATAGCCCTGTAGCTCAAAAATGCAACAACCTACTGAAGATCTGATTGAACCATGGTTAGTTTCATCAAAAAATAAGTCATGACATCTTAACTACTTTTTTTCTAACTCTTCTAGTACTCGAGATACCTTGCAAAACTCTCTAATTTGGGACACCCTGTACATGGTAAAAAAGTGTAATTTTCATATAAAAAACCTTGTAACTCAAAAACGGTTCAAAATAGGTATAAGAAAAAATTAACAAAAAATGTTCAGAATATTATGAACATTTCTAAAATAGAAAAATATATATATATATATATATATATAATATTATTAAAAATTACAAAGTTATGTGCAATTTCCGGTATAACTGAAAGTATAATGGTGACGGCAATATTTTCATTAAATAGCTCATTATTCAAAACCCCTGCATACCAATTTTCATGATTCAGATAACTTTAGTTCTCGAGATCTTTTTAATTGACCGTTTATCTGCCGCTCCCTGTATACTATTAATTTTAGTGTTACTCGGTTTATGAGGATGTAACAGTAATTTCTTTTAAGAAATTTTAGGAGATGTTAATTAAATATTAAAATTTGCGAGTTTTAATGATCTGTGACAATAAACAGTATTAATATAAAAATATTATATTAATTCAATTGTTTATTTAGTTATTTATTCGTATGGTACATTTTTATTATTATGATAGGTAGGTAATTATTTCCTCCTATAAATTTTATTTAAATGAAAAATGAAAAAATTATAATAAATTTTTTGTATCGAAATATTTTTTTTTAATTTTAACCTTAATTAAACCGTGTTCTTACAACTTCTATTAATAAGCATAAATATTTACAATACAGGCAACGGTTTATTTTCTTCTGCAGCGCGTAGATTGGTCCTTGTATGTCTCATCATTCGTTCTTCTTAAAAGTAAGTAGTCCAGTCAATCACCTATAATTAGATTAATGTATTTCAGGATATAATGTATATGCGTATAATTTACTTTTACATGTATTCCTTTTTGAATAAACAGAGCCCTGAGGAAGTACACATTCGTGCCTGCAAAAACGACTTGGTGGTTTTTTGGTGCCCCTCCTCAAAGAAAACGAATCATTTAAATTTTTATTATTGTATTGTATGTCAATTACTTCAAAAAATTATGTGTTGAACAAGAATATGCAAATAAATAGTTGGTAATAGTTATTTACGATATAAGTGCGGGAACACAATGTTCCCGCGTGAACGCATTTTGAAAAACGAGCGACCGAAGGGAGCGAGTTTTTCATCTGCGTGAACGTGAAAAAATTGTTCACGCATGAATATTGTACAACATTTTTGAAACGAACATAAAACAATAATTCTCAAATAAATTTCCAACTTTCATTGAAGTTTTATTTAAAAAAAATGATCAAAGGAACCGTAGGTAAACAATTGCAATTTTGACAGTTGTTTATTGTGTTACAATTATTTTACAATAAAAATATTAATTATGTCTTCTGATTCGGAAATTGAATTTACACCACCAGAAATAAGAGAAACGGCCAAAAGGCGATCGAAAACTTATTGCCGGATAAGTCAAAAAACGGTATGAATTAGTGTATTCAAAGTTTCTGGACTGGTGCAAATTACATAAAATTAGTAAATACACTGAAAATTGTTTACTGGGATATTTTCAAACGTTTTCCAGTAAAAAGTCTCTTTGGTCGCATTATTCTATGTTAAAGTCCTGTTTGATAATACACAATAACGTTGACATTTCAAAATTTACAAAACTTGTGGTCTTTTTAAAGAAAGAAACGTACAATTTAAAACGAAAAATCTAAAGTTTTAAACTATAACGAAATTGATAAGTTCATTGTTGAGGCCCCAGACAATTCATTTCTATTAATGAAGGTGTGTAATAAGCAACATATTTCATAAATACATATAAACTAAGTATCTAATTCATTTTATAGGTAGTAGTAATAATGGGTATTTCCGGTGCATGTCGTCGTTGTGCAAAATGTCAATTAATGATATCGAGTTCAAATCTGAAGTTATTCTCGTCAATGTACCAGAAAGAAAAACAAATGTTTCTCGACGTTTTGCAGTAACTAAACCCGAATGGATAAACTTGCTGCTAAAATATAGAAATGTAAGACCAGAGGCAAACAAACGTTTTTTTGCACTTACAGAAACGGCAAATGTATTAATTCACCAGTAGGGCTTAATACAATTGGTAGAATTCCTAGCCAAGTAGCCGAATTCCTTCAGTTAGAGAATCCAAAGACTACACTGGCCACTGTTTTCGAAGAAGTGCAGCAACTCTGTTGGCTGATAAAGGTGGAGATCTGCTAACACTTAACAAATTTGGAGGATGGAAATCTTCAAGCGTGGCTGAAAGTTACGTTGATGACTCCATTCAAAGTAAAATTAGTATTGCCGATCGTTTAATGGATACAGCACCGGGACCATCTCATATAATTCATACTGTAAATGTGGCACAGTCGTTATCTGATTCTCACCCTCCAGGAACTTCTGGAATAATAATTTCAAATTGCACCAACTGTACGATAAATGTATATAACAGTAACACTCTTTAAGTTGTTTGTTTAAGATACTGTATACATTAATTTAATTCTAAATGTCACTTACTTTATTTAAAGTCAAATAAAATATGTTTAATCTGTTTTGAAACGGAACAGACAGTCTCCTTCTCTGGCTCGATTTTGTTATTGAGGTTATATTTGCTCTGCGACTATTGGATATGGTCTACACAAAATCCACACAATTATGTCGAAACCACTTTACAGGTGCACCGATAACAATTTCCAAACGTCAAATTATCAGACCAATTTTCTTTCACGAGATGAACTATAATAAGGAAATACTACATTTGACATTTACGTTAAGTTGGTTGCAAATTGTGCGATCGTACAATAAAACGAAATTTGTTGTTGATGTTATCCTTTCAGTTACTTAATAAGAAACATATAAAACGATACGCTATGTTAGCTATACAATTAACGAATGAATTATAGACATCTTATTATGAAATAATCGCGGTAACATGAAACTTTTCTACTTTGAAAAGGTTGGCACCACTGTGTGTTTCCCGGTCGACTAAACCTGGTTGACTACACACGCGTCAGACGTTGTTTTCGAGGTAGTGAGTTCAACAATAAACTAAAATACTTCTCAATGGTGGTTAGTGGAAAACATATCATCATACTTGTAGCTTACTAATGTTTTCTTCCAAATTATCATGAAGATATTTTTATGGTGAAATAAATGGGGAATTTTTTGTAAAGTAGTTAGTTAAAACTTTAATTTATAGTTTTAGAAAAATATCACTAATTTTTGTGGATAATCCTCCTTGCTATTCAATTGTAATGGGGCCATCCTATGAACACCAACAAAGATTATTTAAATTGGAGTTAGTTTCTTCTTTTATCCAATCTTAGAACATTAATATAAAATGACGGGTTTTAAACTTGAAGATTTTGCTTTGGATAGGTAATAAGAGTATTAAGTTGTAAAATTAGGCTGTGATATGAATTCTTCCAGGCAACTTTGTTACTGTTAATTTGCACGATCGTCAGTAATTAATGTTTTGTTAAGAAGAGAACCACTTTTGCTCTCGGTAGACTTTGATTTGTCAATCATCTATATTGCGATGTTATACATGTCCCTGAGCCTAAAATAGTGTTTGAACTGAGTCCCACGATGATTCTAGTTGAAAATATCCCAATTTTGTAAAATTGCGTGATAATCGGGAGATGTTCGAGGAGTTGCTTGCAGCTGGTAGGAATTTGTAGAAATTAAGTCATAATCCCTTGTGTAAGTAGTAAGAAATAGTCATCTAGCAGCTCGAAGTATCAAATCCGGATTGAAAATCTAAAAAAAAAATAGTATTAGTAGTGTAATTTAAGAAAACAGAAAGTAAGTCAACATATGATTAACAAAATTGAGAAACTAACATAACGAAGTGCAATTGTAAACAACGTGTTTGGTTGTAAGACTAATTACAAAACAATTTACAACCCGAAAAACAACCCAAATACGCGTGTTTTTCGCATTAATTGTGAAAGACAATACCCTAATTAAGGTTAGGAAATTGGAACATTTTGAAGACGAATTACGTTATGGCGCAATGCTTCTAAAGGAAAATGATGGTTGGACTAAACAAACAGTTTCTAAATTAATGGATGTAATTTTATTTAACTACACAAAAATAATAGCAGAAATACAGAATTCTAATTAAAAAAAAAGAAATTAAAAAAAAAATACCGCTAGATGGCAGTGCAAGGCTACAGAAAAAGACCGTTAAAATTTAAAATTACAGGCAATCAAGTACACCTAGTTTAAAAAATTGATAAATACAAGGGCGTACCGACGCTTTTGAGCTCTTAAAAATTAGACGCGTTAAAGATAAGACGTAAACGTCCAAATAAAATTTAGAAGAAAGCGAAATAGTTCAAAACGTGAAGATTAATAAAATAAATAGTAACGCAAATTTGAGTTGCACCGAAATAAATAAATTGAAGTTAAGTTAAATAACTCGAGTGCAAATTTAAAGCTAAATAACACAAGTTAATAAAATTATACTTAGGAACAATTTCGAATACAAGAAAATTTCCATACATAACAAGTGTGGTGGTTTCGTATCAAAAATAAATTTCTGGAAACAGCTGAAGAGACACCTGGAAAACGGGTACGTCTACTGGTTCCACCAGCTCGGGCCGAGGAGAGAACCGATTACCTAAAAGAAAAAAAAAGGAAAATCAAGAACCACAAGCCATACGATAAGAGAAGCACTTACCAGTTAGACTAAATGACCAGGTTAGTTTTGTAATTAATTTTAAGTTAGTTATAGAAAAGTGTAATTAGCACACATAACCACTTCGTCAAATAACGGTCGGAGTTGGTGTTTTTAACTACGTTGTCCTGATGAACGATCGTTTACAGCTTTGCACGGTTCACAATTAAATTGTTCAATTTTTTGTTTTTTAAATTGAAAACATTAGGTGGGGCATGAAAAATAATTGTGGTAGAAGTAAATTATAGGTAATCATTAGTTCCGAGCTTGAACAGAGTTATTATTTATTAATTCATTAAAATTGATATTAAATAGTTTCACACGCATGTAAAACACCTTTACCTGTTAAAATACAGAACCCTGAGAGACAAGAGCAGAATTTAGTTGTTTGTAGGAATAATTCAATTAAATTTAAAACCAAAAGTAAAAATTTCCCTCATCACAACATAGATGAGTGCTAAACCAGACACTGTCAAACAGTTACAAAAAAGGACTCTTTGTAAAAAGTTAGTCCCAAAAAAAAATTTACGTCATTATTTGTTAGTAAAGTTGGTGAGACAAGGGGGTTGTAATCGGCTGAATGTTTATATTACGAATGTCAGAGAAGTGTAACGTTGATTGTTATGGTTTATTTTTAGTCTAGATGTTTTGTGTTGAGATCACTGCCAGTTATTGGATGTTTGTAGCCTTGCATTTTTTTGATTTTTTATTTTCGTAATTTTTCAAAAATATTACTTAAAAAAAGTTAGCAAATTCTGTTAAAAATATTAAATATGGGAACCATTTTTATGTGTGCTGTAATTTTAGTATACAATATGTCCCCCTAAGTTGGAATCATATGAAAAACTTTTTATTATTAATTTTAGGAAAAAAGTTATTCTTCATAAAAAGTTCTGCATGTTTTAAAATCTAAAATACAGTCATCAAATATCAAATTTATGCATGTCATTCAACAATTTTGCCGCGTTCTATGTATACGTACAGCAGCCGTGAGTTTAGCAACGTACCTTTTTGGCACTGTATAAATACTTTTGTGAACTAGAAAGATCTTTCAAGTACCTGATTAATTTTGTGCAACCTATTTAAATAATCAGGCAAGGTTCGGTACTCTCCGTAATTGTTGTCAAATACATTTCGAACAATCAGTGTTACGACTAAAAAATACGCTAACTTATTTGGGACGTTTGTGCTTCGAATTGGTATTGGTGTCTTAACTCGCTCTTGTAAATTATTACTATTTTATAACTATATTTTGCTATTTATTCTAAATGATATTATTTATTGTTGTGTTGATGTGTTTCTATGTATGTTAATTGAACTCTACTCGCTATAATAATATACATATTTCTATTCACGCACGGTTGGTTTCTGTGTCTACGAGTTTCTAGTGGCTCTAGATATTTTTTATACGTAATCCTAGGTGATAGGTACCTTATAAATTATTCGTGCAGTGTAGAAGCCTTTATTTCAAATGATTCTCAATTAGCTCATGACCACTTCCGACCAAGAGGAGCTGCCGGCAGGTCTTCTAGCACTGTTATATATTTTTTTAGTTTGTTTACAAATAAACCGTAACAGACTACAACATTTTTTTAGAAATGGCTCTATTTTTTATGCTGAGAGGCATTTCGGGACATTTTTACTAATTCGACCTGCTCTTTACACTCCTTAAGAAAGGCTCAATTTTAATTGACGATTCTTACTAATTAGGTCTCTACGTATTTTAGGTCTAGAGAAATTAATTTTTAAAATAATTTTTACCATAGCTTTGCCAGTTTTTTCCCAGGAGCACGCAAGCCTGCGCACATTATGGTCATTATGCGCATGCATTTACTTAATCCGCTTTTTCCGTGAGAGACAAGGTAGTTCATACTTCTGAGTATAGTATACAACTCCTTGAGCAAACAGAATTATTTCTGTAACTTTTTAACAATGTTTTTCAAATTCGGTTTTACGGAAATTGGGAGTAATATACGTATTTATGATGTACGTAGATGGCGCCACAGTGCAGTGGTAAAATATAAGGAACAAACTAAAAAACACCAAAAAAACTGCACCAAAAAAACTCGGACATGTGTTTCAATAGCTAAACTATCATAATCAGCGAACCGATAGCTGTTGCACCGAGGGCATGCAGCTGTTTCAAAAATATCATTTTCGAATACAAACCGAAAAAGTCAAATAAGTGTCAAAAAAATGAATGAGCAAAATAGGTATACGTAATCCACAATCCTCGCCGCGAATTGAGTATTTATGAAATTAGATTGTTAGAAAAATTAAAGGGGCGCAACAATTTCTTTCTAAAGGGGGCGAAAGTAAAAAAATAAACCACTGTTTTAAGTATTGCAATGTTTTACAATGAGTCTGGTGGAAAAATAAAAATTTAATCACTTCCGGCAATCGCATCATATTGAAATAGGGCTCGTTGGAAAAAAGAATGTATGTAGGAGAACTTTTATATGAACCGAAAAGTAGATATATTTTAAACAAAAAGAGATATTTTAAATAATATGATTTTTGGCGTCCCCTATCTTGAATTCTAAACTTCAGGTCCAGAATTCGGCTTGGCAACACTGATTTTCGTACTCAGTGAGGTCAAATTAATAAAAATTGTTGCCAAAATGTTCCCCAAAATAACTGTTAGCATAAAAAAATGTTAATAGTGTTCTAGTCTGGTTTAAAATGCTGTTTATTAAACTTGTTGCATAATATAGATACTATTTGAATATTTTTGAAAGAACTTTTATTTACGTAGCGGTTGTTTCTAATTTATATTTACAACAAATCCTTGTTGTACGTGTGCTTATACGTATTATTTTACAACATTTCAATTACATTATTTAATATTGAACAAAAGTTTTTTCTTGGAATGTTTGGTAATTTTTAAATCAGTCAATTTTAAATATAATACTTAACTGCTAATGACAATGTCAATTTGGTACAACATTCAGTCTCGTAAATGATTAATATGTATACTATGAGTATGTAAGAGTCCTTCTAGGTAGAGGAGGGATGTACAAACAACTCAGTAAGTTGAATTTGCCGACGTTTCCCCACCTTTGTGTGGGTTTTATCAAGGTTTTCTACAAATACGAGTTGATAGTCACCTTAAAATTAAAGTTCATCAATATACGATAACGTCAATTTTAAAAACTTTTAAAAACATTTATAACAAGTACTCTAATTATTTATGTAAATAACACACACATGAGTACAAACAATTAATTAATCATTAATAAAAGCAAAAAATACAAGTTAATTAAACACTCTACAAAAACATAAGCTAAACGTTGAAGTGACAAAATTAACTATCTTTTTTTTTTAAAAGTAAATTGAAAAAATAACTACACAAAAAAATTTACAGGTCTTCAGGTATTAAATAATGGGTACTTTAAATCTGATATAATTGAGTTCACTATCGCAAGAAAGAATATTTAGCTTTAAATATATAATTTTGTCTAAATCAGTAGATGGATTTGAAAGCGATACTAAATTTTTCAGTCGCAATAAAATTCTAGATAAATTAATAATTAGTCGATTAAACGACTAGAAACAATTTAACTGAATTTTCTCGAGGCATGTTACGAAACTTTATGCTTACACCATATGATTTAATATTTAGTGACCGCTGTTTTAGTTTGAATATCAAACAAAAAATCCCACTTTCGTGCCCATAAAGGTACGGCTAATATATTGTAAGGACATTCCACATAAAGTAGTTTAAAGCAGTCTTATACGACGTTTGACAAAAAATATGTTATTTATTGAACATTTTTGAAAAATAAAAGTTCAACACCCTGTAGAAATAAAATGACTCACAGCATCATAATAGTATATTATAATATTTTAGTCAAATTATCAAGCTGCACAACATACCAAAAAAGGTTATCATGTGTTTCGTAATCACAAGAGATAAATGTTCATTCAAAATAGAAATATTATTAAAAAATAAAATAACCTTAATTTTTAATGTAAATGGATGTAATTGCATATTTGAACGTAGTTTTTATTTCTGATCAACTTTTTTTTGATAACATTTTCCGATATTGTTAAATTTAAAGGTACTTTATTCTTGAGTAAAATTCATATTTTTTGACAAACCTCGTATACGACTGAAAAAATTTGATATTTGATGACTGTATTTTAGATTTTAGAACATGCAGAACTTTTTATGAAGAATAACTTTCTTTCCTAAAATTAATAATAAAAAAGTTTTTCATATGATTCCAACTTAGGGGGACATATTGTATAGCTATTTCTATAGGGTGTCCAGAAATGTGCACAGAATCTACAACCTAACTTATTCGTGAACGATGCAAAAAATCGTATGATATAAACTTTTAAACTTATAGTCAAAAAAAAATGACAGCATTAAGTTTTAGTTTTGCAGTAAATTTATTATTTATGAATAAAGATGGACGTTTTGAATCCTAGTGAAAGAAGTTGCTACAAATAATTTCGTTGTCGTTAGTGAAGATATTGAAATTGAATGTATGAGTCTCCAGAACGCAACAGTTACTTGATAACATCGCGATTACTTTTTTATTACAATATTTAGTAGAAGAAAAGGTTTTTTGGTAACGATCAACACGCCCAATAATTTTATTCCCCTATGTAAAAGAGAGATAGCTGGATTTTAGTAAAATTGCTAGAGAGCAATTCTTGACCTCGTTTAACCAATCTATGTCTGAAATTTATGTAGCTTCCGTTTTAGCTTGATAAATTCCATGAATTTCAACTATTGGACAAGTAAAAGATATTAATCGGCACGTCACTTTCCGACAATTTCAACTTGTGGTTTAAACGTATTGGTTAGAACGTTTCAGTAATGTGTGAAGTAATTTATTTTAGTAACACGCTTTGAAAATCTACGATTTTATTTTTTTCTTGTTAGTTATTCTTAACATGCCGTTTAAAAATGTAGAATTAGGAAATACACAAATTTCAAGGAACGCTCATAGAAAATGTATGAAGGCTAGTTGATAGTATCATAATTTGCGCCTATTTGATTGACTCAAAGCGCTATATATGTAATGTAATGGTTTACGTTTAAAATCACGACAGCTTGTAATAATATTCTTTCTACATTATAGCAGTGCTATACTTTAGTTAGGAAATTAAATCTAATTTGTAAAATATTATTGGATTATTGTAAAGTTCTATTATACAAGTTTATTGCCCTGAGTGCTTCCAAATGAGATTATAAATTTTAATAAGGAATAGTTGTTTCAACAAAAGTTGAAATACAACAATATATAGATTTTTGACGTTTTATTAAAATTATTTGTGTGTCACTATACGAATCAACATAATTTCATGTGCGATTATTAAGACAAATTTTTATTTCTATGTTAATTCAGTAATAGTATATTATTTTATAAGGAACTTAAGTGATGTTTTGTGCTAAGAATGTTAGTTTGACTGCAGCATAAAATTTACTAATTTTTCTTCAAAACCGTAAAAAAAAAGAAACAAAAACAACCAAATAAACCGTAAAAAATTCTTATGAGCCTGATCCCATTTGCTTTGTAATAATTGTACATTCAACTTGTAATTAAATTGTAACTAAGGTATCAAAATAATTCTTTTGGACAAAATGAAATTATTGATTATATTGCGGCAATTTATCTGTCAAAAGCACTTAAGCACCGCGACAGTGTCATGGTAATAAAGTGACACGTATTATCAGCTCGGCCATGTAATGGCATACTTAACTGACGTTTGAAAAAAACAATTTTTTTGATATCCAGCATAATTCCGCATTTAATTTTGTAAAATAATTTTTTGTATGTTTATAATTAAAGCGTCTAACTTACGACAACTGAATAAAAATAGCCAATAATATTTCCAGATTCATCATGTAACAGTAAAAATTTTCGTGCGGTTTTGTGACAGTCAAAAGGGAAAAATGCCCTATTAGAAACAATTAGTTATTTTACTGTGAAATAATCTTACACCAGTTTCTCCCTTGTAAGTGTATAACATGCACCAAACTATAACTATAAACTAGAATGGATAAGGTGGACGTTAGTTGAATAAAGGAGAACAGAATCGTCTCAAGCATAATTACAAGTAATAACGTTATTGACAAGGTGTGGGGAGCTTTAAAGCAATATTTGAGTAGAACACAAATAAAACGCGAAACAACGTGTTACGTGCGCAATGTAGATTCTAGATGCAGCCCAACACAAATAGGGGTGGGCTTAGCTCAGAAGAAGTGAGCGTGGTTTACAAGAAATCTGCTTCCGTCAATTTAATTTGAGACGTCATACATAAGAACATTTGTCAGTATTTGTGGGCGCTTTGGTCTCCGATAACCAGACCTACTGTTGACGTACCTTAATTAAAGTACAATTTTAAACCTGTAACATTATTCAAACGCGAACAAAACATACACGAATGTGAATTAAAAAGGTTTCTAACCATGTCTAAATTACATAATTTATTAAATAAAAGATAAGTCATCGCATTTGAAACAATAAAAATTTTTTAAAAAACAAAAGAAAAGAAAAATAATAAACCTAGAATCTAAACAAGAAAATTTTATAATGTTATCTTACCAATCACGTGATTTCTATTTCACAAAGGTTTAATATCCTAGATACACAAAAGAAAAATATTGTTTATATAACTACATTTGTAATGTTATCGTATTAGGTCCGTAAACTCAAGGTTGACCTTGCACGGAACAACATAAATTGCCAAAAAAATTCTTTTTATTATAAAAACGCTCGTATGGGCGTGTCGTTACTAATAAACACCAAGTTTTTGTTGTTATTAAAACATATAATTTTATGCATAAAACTATTAGGAATTCTTTATAAACCGCATTTGTGAATTTTTCTAGGTGTAAAAGAAAACAAAACCCAGATACCTCGGAAACATTTAGTATTCTGAATAAAGATTTTTGAATACCCGCCAACAAGGCGAACCTGGGTTAAAACCCACTTAAAACACTTCAATGAAGTACTTTAAGAAAATGTTTTGTGCTATTCTCACAACTTTACGCCTGGTGCGTTAGAAGTTTTTTTTTAGTAAAATTTAGACAACATTTGTTAACGCATTCAATGTTAATTTATTTTGTGACGCCCCCATATGTTTGTTCATTAGATGATGTCCGAATTTTACTAAAAAAACCTAATAATTCCGACGTCTTAAAGAAGGCAACGTCTTTGGTTGCCGAAACGTCGACGCTTATAAAATAAACGAGTTCCTTTGTTGTTTCCTCACTCCTAATGAAGGAACTCATATTAAAGGAAGTAAGAATCTTGAAACAAACGAGAGTTCAAGATAGATTAGTAAAAGTCAGGTAATCAACTTGTCAACGAAGCCAGATTCTAGACTAAAAAAAGTGGAAGCGAGACGTTACCTTAAAAAAGAGAACATATTTTCTAAAATCGTTCCCGAAACGTCACTGGTAAAAGATAACTAATAAGTTGGTTTCTTGAAAAAATTTCCCATCTAAAAGTAGGATAAAGTTCATTAAGGTTAAAAATAAAAAGGAAAAAATAAACTCTATTAAGTTAGAAATTTGTTAGTTGTCTTTGGTTGTTCTACGCTACGTTGTTCTAGAGTTATCAGACGTTAAATAAAAAAAAATACAAAAAACGCAAGAAACCAGTTTTTTAGCATCACCCATTTTTTGATAAATTATTATAGAGAATCATATCTGATCATAAAGCAGCACTTTTTAGTATTCATCTGTCTAAGTAAAAGAAAACGGCTTTGTTACAATTTTGTGGAATTAATGTAGCGATTCGTAAAATTTTCAAAGTGACATTCTTAGTAGTAAATGTGTTATCAACTAAATTTTGTTTTAATTAATTTCTTATTTTAATTATTAATTTTTACAAAAAGAGAGTAGGCACATGAAAAACCACTCAGAACGACCGAATAAATCTACTTACACTTTGATACACAAATAACTATTTTATTGTTCTAAATTATTTTTGGTGTTCTAAACATTATTCCAAATTATCAATTTTCTAATATGTTTTTGCAAAGACACAACAAAATACAGCTTACATAAAATTACTAGTTTGATCAGTGAGTTCTTAGAAAATAATTATTTTCGTAATTTTTTATTTTCTTCTTTCAGCTCTATATATCTCTCTAAGTATTTTACCAAATTATTTATTTATTCGTATGGTACATTTTAAATAGTGTATTGTGATGTAAGTGTTATGTATGGTGACGAAATCTTGTGCAATTGTGGATTCGTTCGATTTGGCAAAGCATTTGCTTCAAATTTTAGGAAAACCACTAAAACCTAAACATGCCAACCCTTACCCACCTTAGTAATAATATTAAATAAGTGTGTAAATAAAACATTATAGAAGATAAATAGAACATAAAATATAACAACACAGCCATTGCATGAGGACATATAATAAGCCGGTCCAAGCGCCAGTCACGACAATGACGAAAAAATAGTAGGTGCCAAATTATGTGAGCCGTCAAAAAATAAGATTTAGGAAGTTCCTTAAAAACCCATTTTTGACTATTTTCTCTTGTCTCACGAGTGAAGTGAGATAACCATGTTTTGTCAACAGTTATGCATCGACGCAGAAAATCCTTAGGATCGCGACGTAGTAGCCTCAGAGTCGACCACACGGGTGCGTTTATTCTTCATTGTAAGCAAATCTTACAGAAACTTTTTTCACCCCCAGGTAGAGACTTTCACAGGGGTCCGGAACAATGGTAATCATTTATCAATGTACGGCCACGTTTAAATTCATTCACCTAATTGAAAACAGTTGCAAGCATCGAAACAGATGTGTCATAAACTTCCTGCTACTGATCTTTGATTTCGTTTCCTGTAGTCCTTTTAAATACAGTTTTCTGAAATTATCACGGCTCCAAATTGACTTTTAACCCGCTTTTATCTATTTTCACGTTAAGAGTTATGAGTGCTGCTTCCAGTAAAATTTTTTATTTTTGGTCGAGCGTCATCTATTGGATTTTATAAGAACTTACCAAAAGATCCTTTTAGCTATATTATATTTATATCACAAAAAAGTGAATTCAAATGCATTAAGTGATTTTCCGGATATTTTAATTCTTATATTTTGATCTAAAGTTTATTGAGAAATATAACGAAAATACTGTCAGTAGTGCTTTACTTTCATACCTCCACATTAAGGAATCCTTGGCAGGATATTCATCCAGAACTATTATTTTGGAGGATTTATCTAGACTATAATAAAAATATTAAAAACAAACTTCTAGACGACAAAGGTAGTTTTTAAGCGGTAACTGTCGTAAATCAATCAAATGTGGAAGGAAATGTCAAAACCTTTATTTTGCATTACAAATTCTTCAATTTTGCTTTAACAAATATCATATTAGCAAATACAATAAAAAGTGTTCAAATAAAAAATTGGACTGGGAAAGTCGTAGAATTATAGTTAATTAACAAACGAGTGCATTAATAAGGGCGATTAACAATCGCTTCGCTCACGCGTTAATGTTTGAGATTATTAATCGCCGTTTAATTCAAGAGTTAGTTACACAACTTTTCCGTCGACCGTACTTTGTAATTTTAATAAAATTATAATTTAATAATTTTAGAAAAGATATGCTATTGTGAACGCACCTTTAAAAAGTAGGTTTTTGTATAACATAACCTAACTTCATTGTTTCTACTTTTTTGTGAGCTTTGTATTTGATCATTCTTTGCTTTTTGTTTTTGCATGGTTATTTGATAACAGTATTTTCATTAAAGTCACTAAAAGTTGATGAAGAATTGAGGTACTGAATTCCAATTGTTGCGTCGAAATATCTCAGCGAAACAAAGTGTACAAATCTTTTTTGTGAGAACGGATTGGTGCTTATTTAAAATAGTGATGCATCTACAAAGACCGAACCAGAAATGGTTGACAATGTTTAATAACTGATACAAGAAGTCCAAGTACATCTCTACGTTGCCTGTAAACAAGTTGAACTTTTGATAATGACTTGTCACATCATAACAAACAAAGATATTTATTCATATCGCATTGTGTACAAGTGTTCCACCAACTTATTGAGACAGGATTGATTATCCTGTATGTGTTCCAGCTTAAGATTCTTTAACGATAAAGCTTGATTTCACCTTATTGTTATTTCACACAACATGCGCATGTACAGTTTATAAAAAAACATTTTTTAAAGTGGTTCTACTACACCTCCAAAAGATATTTTTATGTGTGGAATGTTTATCGGGCCATTCTTTTTTTATAGTTTTTATTTTCCTTACAACCCTGCTTAAAGAATTTATCTTTGAACAATGAGTAAACAATATTGAAAAACTGTGTGAGACAATAGTTTGTTATCATTGGAATATTGTGTACACTAAAGCATGTCTCAAAGTTTGTGTGAACAAATTGAAGATTTATTAGAACTGTAAATTAATGTTGATTTGTTAATATTAAAATTTGCTTTGCTACAAATTATGACAGATGTTTTATTTACATTTTCATATTGTAATTTATTGACAGATAAAATTTAGGTATACACATGTATGCTTGGTAGCCTATACTAAAGTTGTTCATTAATAAAAAATCGTTCATTAATAGGGGTCATTAATGAACGATTTTGTTTACGTTAATGTAAGTCATAAATGCACAGTCAACGGAAAAATTAATTTAATTACGTTTACAGTGAAGTACGACAAAATAACACGTGGTGGCGTGTAACTCTTTATTAAAACATAAATATAACCTAAAAATTGACAGAAATGAATGTTTTCTTAGATACCTTGAATTCTAACCTAAACTTTGTATCAGCTGACTACATTAATAAAAAAATTACCAAATGTCAAAGAAAATTTCAGGAATTTTTTAATTGAGCACCCTTACTTTACACAGTTAATCAGAAAATTGGATTCGACCACGATATATTCACTTCATTATATGACATCTTAATGAATTTTGTTAAAAAAAATTCATGAGTTTAACCTCAAATTAAAACACAATTTTTTTATTGACAAATTGTAAGAAATCCTAATTTGCTATTTTAAAATATTAATTTTTATGTCGCAACACCGACAATCTGTTACGGTCTTATTTCTCGTATTTAGGACGTAGGTCGTAAACCGCCTAGAACGTGTGTCGCAAGTAGTACGGCGCAGTAGAAAGTCTAATTTGCTATTAGTGGAAATTTAATTCGATTAAATTTTCAAGACGGACCGCGAACATTTTTTCTTTCTCGTTTGATACACGTGGGTGTTTTAGCATCTTCTCTGAAGTGAAATTCTCACAAAAATCTATTTAATGTGGGTTTTACATTTTCCAATATAAATTGGCGTTTACGTTGAATCTGGCTACATTTACCGTTATTTGGGTTTCTTTCCTATTTGTTTTAATTCTGATTGCTACATATGTTTTTAGCACGTTGTGTTCGGCATCTTATACTTGTTGTGTACGATACTAAGATAACTCTCGAGGGTGCTAGAGTAGCTAACTAAGAACCTTCCCTATTAATGAACTACAACATCACGGTTCCGCAGTAATCAACCCGCAGACTAACGGTGAATACCATGTCGACAGAAGTTGGCTATGTTGCATACTTCCAGCGAGGGAATCACTTGTGTGCTGTTCTTCTTTGCACGCCACCCCTAGAGGAATCCTTGCGTTTATCTACCTTACCCGAACTGTCAATACCGTCGCTAGCAGAATACTATAATTCCCGGAACTACACTCGACGTATTACAGCTAAGTTTTAGTATTTAAATCACTTACACATACATAATAAGGCGTATAAAGCTCGAGTACAAATGACATAAACGGCTCTATAGTTAATAATTAAGTAACTTTTATTCGGTGTATTTTCGCCAACCGGCAGTTTGTTTAAATCAGCTCAATAAGGGCTGGGGTGCTTAATTTAGAGCGGTTGGGTTTGCGGGAGGTACTTACCATTTTTTTTGTTGTTTAGATTTAGTGTAACTCGCCGTATGTAAATGATATGTGCATGCAGAGCCTTAATAGCAACTACTTTTTCTGTTTAATTTGAATGAGAACTCATAACTCAAGCGTTTAACTAAAGCTTACCTAAAATTCGATATCTTAACTAAAAGCCTAATTTATTGCAAGCGAGGCTGCTGCTAACGCACGTAACTATATGCGACAGTTGATCTCCTATTGGTCGGTTTTATTTTTTTTTACCCAGCAGGTAGCGCTTTGTTAGACTAAAGTCAGAATTCTTATAGTTATTCAGGAATCCAAGTAACTCCTCGACCAAGCCGGACGCTGCTGCTCTAACCACAATAAATATTTTTATCCTTCACTAATTTAGTGCGCTACATCGAGCCAAATTTCCTTAATTTTTCTTTCTAGGTTGTACCGCTAAAGCCGTCGCTTCTTTTAATATTTTGTAAACTACAGCCGTTACAATTACATCATGTAGAAACAAAACACATTTCAAATAGGAATCTCAGACACATACAGAGCAAATAGGGTGTACCTATTATTAATAACTTTTCTTTCAGCTTTATTGTCAAAACGCAGGAATGTTGATTGTTTAGGTAAGCCAATACTATTTTTCTTTCATTATCAAAACTTACTTTTATTTTTATTAACAAATTTTTAAAAACAACGTAAAATTCAGCTGACTCAGGTATACGGACTAATTTTAGCTTCATTTTGATACCAGATCATTAACCTATGACCCGTTTTCAAAAGCACTACCCTGTAGACGTAAGTAATGCATGCAATTTTTTAGCAAAATCGTGAATTTACACGCATGAGCAATGCATTGTATGTTGATCATTTGAGAAAGTGTTGATATTTTGAATATTTTCCTTATTTTCATAAAAGAAATAATTCAATTTTATATAACTTGTCACCTAAATTTGTAAACACAACAAATGCACTGTCATTGAGTATTTAGGAATGGACTTGATTTCTATTATTTAATGTTAATTTTTAACAAATATTAATTGCTTTTAATTCATTTTTTAATTTTAATTGGCAATTATGCCCCAATCTTAAAAAGACAGAGGTTTCTTGTTTTCATTTAAGTAATAGTGAAAAAAGTAGAAAACTTAATGTTATCTTTAATAATACAAAGTTAAACCATAATTTTAACATAATTTATCTGGGAGTAACTTTAGATTTGTTCTTAATTTACAGAGATCATTTAGAAAAAGTCAAACAAAAATGAAAACAAGAAATAATGTGTGAAATAATAACACTACTCTGGACTTCCATTGTCTATATTTTAGTTTAATTGAATAAACACAACGTTTCAATTGCTATTGAATCTGCAATCGTCTTCAGGTGAATACTAACAAACTTAAAGACTACTGTAACTTATATACTAATACAAAGTTAGTGAAGCGATCAAGTGTACAAAGTTAATGAAGAGGGACGTTACCGTAAACTAAGATTAGTCAGGCGTCTAATTAAGGGTTTCCACACATTGTTAATCTCTACGCTGGGTTGACTAAAGAGATTCTTGTTGTTTTCGATAAACGCTGCTTCTTTAAATTTTCTCTTGTACCAGTGCTCTTCTTGGTGTATAATTCTTGCCTCCGACCATTTCATTTTGTGATGTTTTTCCCAGGAGTGTTGGGCAATGCCGGATTTCAAAGTCTCTCCTCTCTGCGTATGGGTTTTATGTTCCTTCAACCTGATATCTAAGGGTCTTTTAGTTTCCCCTACGTATGACTGGCCGCATTCACATGGGACTTCGTAGATGCAATTCTTGTAGTCACGACTGTTGTCTGGTCTAGTTTTGGAGATTATGCTACCAATAGTTCTTGATGATCTGAATACCGTGTTAATGTCATAATTTCTTCCTATCCGTTTTATTTTCTCAGATAATCCTTTGACATATGGAATGCTGAGTAGTGTTTTGGGTTTCTTTTCGGTCATGGCTGGTTGGTTCTTAGAGAGTTGTAGAGCAGTTTCTACCACTCGTTTCGGGTAACCATTTTGTTTAAGGTCTCTTCTGATGTTCTTGATTTCTTCTTGTAGTCCTACCTCTGTATTACATAGTCTGTGAGCTCTGTGGACTAAAGATTTAATAATTCCTTTCTTTGTTGTTCCACTGTGATTGGAATCGTAATTCAGATATTGGCCGGTATGAGTTGGCTTTCTGTAAACTGATGTCACAATATCCTCATTGTTTCTTTTTTGCGAGGACGTCCAAGAATGGTAGTGAGTATTCCCTTTCTTTTCCATGGTGAATTTGATGGATGGCTTAATGTTGTTCAGGTGGTTTAGAAAAGGTCTAGCTGACGATCGCTATGGTTCCAAATTATGAACGTATCGTCTACATATCTGAGCCATAATTTTGGTTTAAATCTTGCTTTTTCCAGTGCTTGGACCTCGAACCAGTTCATGTAGATGTTGGCGATTACCGGTGAGAGAGACGAACCCATAGGAAGACCGTCGTCTTGTGCAAAGAATTCGTCCTTTAATTGGAAATATGAGTTCCTGAGGCAGCATTGTAGAAGTTCCATTATCCCCTGAACCGGTAGCAAAGTTCTATTATGTAATTCCTCGTCCTCTAGCAACTTCTTCTGAATAATTTCTAAAGATTCTTCAACCGGAACATTAGAGTAGAGGCTTTCTACATCGAAGCTGACAAAACGATCTCGTTTTTGTAGTTCTATAGACTCAAGAATCTCTACGAAATGTCTGGAATCCTTCACAAACGATGGGCTGCCATCTTGAAGTGGTTGTAGAATTGGAAGTAAGAACTTGGCTAGTTGGTATGTGGGTCCATAACGAGAGCTAGTTATTGGTCGAAGCGGCATGTTGTCTTTATGTATTTTTGGTAATCCATATAAATGCGGTGGTTTTGCTGTGGTGTGGCGTAAGAATTGTCCTTGTTCTCGAAGGAAGGTATTCTTCGTATTTCTTCAATATCTGGTAGACCTTCCTCTCCAGGCTGAAAGTGGGATCTTTCTTCAAGCGTCGGTAGTTCCCTTGTCGTAGAATCTCGTCTGTTTTTGGTCGTATGTATGGGAATCCATGATTACTGTTGCTTTTCCTTTGTCAGCTGGCAGGATTTTGATGGATTTATTCTTCTGTAGTTCTTTAAGGACCGATATCTCTCGTTTTATTATGTTGCTTTGTTCTTTCCTTTTTTTCTCCAGTACACTCCGAACTTTCCACTTGAACTCCTCTGCTTGTACCGGTTCTAACTTTGCGGTCTCCACAGCACTCACAATGTCGACAAGAGGAACTTCTTTGCAAGTAAAGGCAAAATTAAGTCCTTTTTCCAAAAGTGAAGTGAAGAAATAATGTCATTCAAAAATTAACTGGAACAACTTGGGGAGCAGATGCAAAGAAACTTCGTACAGTTGCATTGGCATTAGTTTATTCTACAGCAGAATATTGTCCTCCTGTCTGGTTAAATAGTTATCATACAAAAAAAAAATAGATGCCTATGTGAATTGCACTATGCGTATAATTAGTGGAACAATTAAATCTATTCCTCTGGATTGGCTTCTTGTTCTTTGTAATATTATTCTACCGAACATTCGACGAAAAGCTGCGTTAAAACGAGAATGGGATTAATGCCAACTTAACAAAAAGTTTCCAATCTGGAATGACAATTCTAATTTAAATTGTGACTGTGGAAACGAACCAGAGACCGTTACACATATTGTAAACGAAGTTTAAAGGAGGGTTTCCAAACATTCATAATTTAACGGTTGAAGCAATATTATGGCTTACGAATCTGAAGAACATCTGAAGTTCAGCAATGTTTTTGTACTCTTGTCTTGATTATCTCTTTTCCATTATTTTGTTTTGCTGTTTTTTTAACCTACTATTTTTTCGTCATTGCAATGACTGGCGCTTTCACCGGTTCAATATATGTCGTCATGCAATGACTGTGCTATTATATTTTATGTTCTTATTTCCCTTCTATAATGTTTACACACTTAATTAATATTATTTTATGTGAATACTAAGGTGGGTAAGGGTTGGCATGTTTAGGTTTTAGTGGTTTTCCTAAACCTTGAAGTAAATGCTTTTCCAAAACGAACCAATCTACTATTTTTCGGTTTTGTCACCACAATGTACAGGTTTATAGTGATCTTCTGGGGCACCATACATAACACTTACATCACAATACAATATTTATATAATGTACCATACGAATAAATAAATAAATGAATGTAGAAATCCTCAATGCGCATAAACAATGTATTATTTAATTATTACTTATAATATATGTGAATTAGTTTGTTTAAGTCAAAATATTTAAATTTATAAATATTTGCTGAAACTTGAAATACTGTCAACCATTTCTGTAATTATCCATGTTGTAAACAGATGCTTTTAAATGCAACGATGCATTTTAGAAACATTTATGCACTATGAATAATTTACAATTAATTTAATATTAAAACCACGAGAAATTATAGCGATGATTCTGTGAGAAGGTTGAAAAACTAAATTGTAGAGATTATTCCGTAACAAAGCTTTTCTTAATCTCACGCAACGTTCACCGTAATTATTTGTATTTGTAATCAATGAAGAAATATATGTTACGGTTTCTAGTGTTCATTACATTAAGTCTATTTGTGTTGGAACTTTATTCATGCGTAGACTTTGAGGTATTAGTGAAAGCCTCAACTATCCATCGCAATAAGTTTAGTGACATTGTAAGTAGGGTCACGTAGGTCATTTCAGCTTATACCAGATACCTTAAGAGATTTTGACCTTCATTAAATAATTTATTGCAAACTTTTAAAGTGTTACAAACAATTAAGTTATGGATTCAAAATTTTCAAGAATTTTGTCCACAGTCCAGATCAATATTATACATGTCGGTACTAATTCTTACAATAAATTGGTGCATTTGCTCAAATTTAAGAAATATTTTTATTCTAAAAATTTTATATTTTATCAAAATATTTATTACATTATGTTAATATATTTGTTAATCTGCACTAAAGCAACTTCATGGACAGATGTGTAAGCAGTTACATTATATTTGATTATTATTACGAATTTCGTTTGACAGAAAAAAAAACAATACATACTTGCAGCCGTTAATCACTGAACATCATATTGTAAATTTTTAAATAATTTCGGCGAAAAGTGTAACAAGATTTTTCTTTAAAACTACTAATAATATGGTTTTCATTAATTTCCTTCCTTTCTTTATCGCGACTATTTTCTTCAATATCTTTCAATATTTTTAGTGAATTCTAGTACATAAAACAGCTGTCAGTTGTTCTTATGTAAATTGGAGTTTATTATGAATTTAATTGAACTTATGAATATTCTTAATGCCACAGATAATCGCGCGTTACTACGTGTGGGTTTAAAAACACAGGGTTTATGTTAGAAATCGTCTTAACAAGCTAAACTAGTTTTTGAGACACATGTTGATACGTTTTTTTTGTACAAAATTTTAGATTCACCTTTGAATTTTAATTCAGTTTAGGGTTCTAATTCACCCTTTACCGCTCTAGTTGAAAGAACCGTGATAATGTTTTTTTTATTCCATTGTTTAATTCATGGTATTAAATGACTTGGTATGACGTCGTATTTGACTGAGGCAAATCAAGGTGTCAATTATTTGATTGTAAACTTTCTACGGGTACTGCTGCCTAAAACAACAAAAGACATCCGTAGTACAGTGATGGTTTTTTTGCTTTATTCATGATTTCACTATACAGTATTTAATTATCATTAGTTAGCAACACTATCAAAAAATAATTTGAAGATCAAATTAAATGTAAGAATGGTGTTAGCCGCTATCTATTCACGTGGTTTAATTAACCATAAGCGTTTGTCAGTGCTTTTTACAAACTTTTAGAAACAAAAATCAGGGTGAAAACTACATTAATTTAATTAGATTAGTTTCATAGGTCTTTGGGCCATAATTTATGCGGCTATGTAATTACTAACCTTTAATACATTTCTTTCTTCAAGTGTTTTTGTACACGGTCGGTTCCTATTAGCAGCCTACTTTTTTCGGCAACATAACCTATAGTGGGATTTTACGTGATTCATGTCCGCAAATACTTTAAATCCTAAAATGATTCAGGGCCGCATTATACAGTGACCGGCAAAGAGTTTGCATCAAATGGGAAAAATTTTTCTAATTGAGATATCAAAAAATTTTTGTTGGCAAATAAATTCAGCATATCAAATGACAAAAAAAACACTTTGACAAATGTCATGTGACCACGGTCATGGCGGCAAATTTAAAAATATTCCTTAAATATGTAAAAAAGTAGGGTTAGATAACAAGATATTGAAAAATGCCTAAGAGAAAATAACGACTTTTCAAAAATATTGGTTTTCCGGATTTTTTTCCGGAAATATTGAGAAAACAAAATTTTTTGCGTTTGATTTGCATAAAACACAATAAAACCAACAAATAAACTTCACAATCCAGTAATTTTTATTTATTAGTCTACTAATAGACGGTAAAGAACAAAAAACATTGTTTTTTTAAGACGGACTTTGTTGCAAACTCTTTGACGGTCACTGTATATACTTATACAAAAAATTTTATTTTTATTTATTATGGTTCATTTTATGTTTTGTAATCAGCAGTCTTTCAGATATGCGCCAAAAGAAAACGGCAATGGCACTTTATTTATACTTAAAAATCTAAAAATATTAATGAAAAAACATGAGCTTCTTAGCTTCTATTTTGTCGATTTTTTGTCTCCGTAAAAATATAATATAAAACTCAGTAAAAGTGCTTTTTCGGCCTTCTTGACTCATCCAAAAAAATGCACCTTTACCTTCTCTATTACCGTCGCTCTGAGCAGAATTTAGAATTAAGTTACTAAGCAACATATAACTTTTAAATTAAACAATAGGTGTGTGCTGATACTAAACAATAAATTGTTTTCTTTAAACTTCAGTAAACTTAAACTGTTAGTTACTATTTTTGACGCTAAAGTTGCTTTGTTTGTACACAACCGGCTGCTATTAGCAGCGGAACTAAAAGTACTTTTACTGCCGCTCTAAACGGACTACTAGCTACTACACTATATCAGTACGTTGGGACAAAACTAGGTATAGAAAATAATTTTAATGCTACTTTGATAAAGACACGGCTTGCTTCGCTTGCCAAATTGTGAAGGTTAAGGTAGTGTCGTTTTCCACGAACCTAACCCAACGCCGCTTCGCGGTTAGTTAACTTAGAGCTATAAGGAACGCATTACAATACATTTATAAAATATGAGAAGAAAAGCTTGTTTTGTAACTTTTGCGTAAATACAAACAATAAAAAGGATGGAATGCACATTATCGATAAAACATATGTAAGCATTTTACTCATAATTGAAAACAACGTTTGTTTGAAAAAGTAATTGTAATAAATTAATAAACACATTTTATTCTGTTCTAAGATATTAAAAATAGCAATAATTGGTTTGCCAATATGAAAAAAAAAGTTATTGTCTAATTAAAAAAGTGTTGAATATTTGATTGCTCGATTAACTAACCACGTTATAAAATTCATGACTAACTAAGGTCGATTACTCTTTACGGTAATGCCATTCAAAATTTTAAAAAATTATGTTACGTTCACTTTTTTAAACGAATTTTTAGGTCCACGGGTTTGAAAAATACGCAAAATACGTTTCTGCGAGGCGATTCTTTTGCAAACATCGCATCAGTTGCATTGAGATACAGCGCACGCTGGGTCACAGTTGACGTTTAAAAATGCGAAAAATTTTTTTAGTTTTTGATCCATGTTTTTACGTGGAACTGTTTCAAAGATATAAATTGAATACTTTTAAAGGGGTAAATTTTTTAGTTACTTTGATTTTTGGTGCTTAACTACGGTTTTTGACGTCCTTCGTTTTCCAAAAAAAATTCACCACGTTTGCCTTATTAGCAAATATTTTTTCAAAACTTGTAGCCCGATTAAGCTAATAATTAGTTTTTTAATTTTTTAAAAAAACCCCAGTAGCTTTCGATTTAAACGCTTTTTTTTTATTAATTTCTGGGTAAAACGATCAAATCTACAAAGGACCCCGATAAAATTGAAATTGTTTTTGAATTTTTTGTTTTTTTCGTTCCGACCGCTTTTAATGCCGTTTATTGTAGAAAATTTAAAAAAAAATCATCGTGCTCGTTATCGCCAGGTGTTCTCCCGAACGTCGACATTGCTCGCTATGAGTAGGAGAAGATGAAATAGTGCTTGTCCTAGAGAGAAAGGACGATAGTGTTTTAGTATATGTCAAAAATAATAATATAAAGAACTTACAGTGGCGGTAAAAAGTCCTGCATCACCCCAAGAATTTTGTGATTTTATAAAAAACCTGCACAAATAATTGCAATTAAAGGGAAATTTGTTTGTTAGGTTAATTACAGTTCGTCTAACGATCTAATTTGAAAGTTTTGTAAGTAGCTATTTTCGAGTTGTGTCACGACTGTTTAGGCTTTTTCGAAGTTTTTTTTTAAAGCATTTTACTACGGACCTGTAAAAAAACAATTGTTAGGTCGCTTATCTTGATAGGTTTTTAAACGATATTCAAAAATACTTTGTGTATCTCGTGAGCCATTATGGTAAAAGCTACATTTAACGTTTAGGTGCCGTTTTAAAGATACACTTGAAATTGTGCCCCACGTTTGGCGTTTTTTTGATATGTCGTAAAATTTGTGAGATATAACCCTTTAAAGTTTGGGGTAAAATTTTTTTGGTTTTCGGGGCTTAACTACGGTTTTCGACGTCCCTCGTTTTCCGAAAAAAAAATCACCGCGATTGCCTATTTAGCAAACATTTAGGCTAATAATTAGTTTTTTGATTTTTTAAAAAACCCCAGTAGCTCTCGATTTAAACGCTTTTTAATTCCCGCTTAAAACGATGAAATCTACAAAGGACCCCGATAAAATTGAAATTGTTTTCGAATTTTCCGTTTTATGAGTTTCACTCGCTCTTGATTCTGTTTATCGTCGGAAATATAAAAACCTCGCCGTCGGATAGCCACTTCTTTAAGCCCGTGTACGACGTTTTCGAACCAACGTTATGACGTCGCGTCCGTTATCGCCAGGTGTTCTCTCAAACGTTGACGTCGCCCACTATAAGTAGGAGAAGATGAAATAGTGCTCGTCCGACAGAGAGGGGACGGTAGTGTTTTAGTATGTGTCAAAAATAATAAAATAAAGAACTTAGAACGCAAAAAGTTTCGGAAAGCATTCTCAGTTTACGGGTTGTTATTAATGTCTAATTATTTCGATTTTGCCAAATTGTAGCTCATTGTAACTCAAATCTTCGTTGGAGGTGCTACCGGCTAGCTTCGGTAGAGAAAGGCGTGGTAAGGCTCTGCAATTCCCATCTGAAACTAATCAATAATAAATTGTAACCCTAGGCGCCAGATCAATTCCCTAGTTGTAGATCCACTTGATCATCATGGATAGGTTATTTCAACAGGTGAATCAAAGCCCTATTCACGATAAACACTAATATTTATTAGGGGTAAAACTAAACTCAATATTTACAGGAACGTGCAACAACAATTTCTAATCGAATAGTAGTAACGGGGGAAGGTTTAAATCATTGCCTTTAAGAGTGTAAAATAAATTGTCGCGAGTTAGCATACAAGTGCTGTTTATTATGCTGGCTAGTATAACGTGTTTATATTTTTTTTTATACGCACCTTGTATATATGAAAATGTTAAATGGTTACTTAACCTCAAAACGTTTTTAAGTGATATTCTAAAGCTCCCCTTTACATGTGTAAATGACTTAAACATTAGTTACGTTGAGTGTTTAAATATTCAATAAATTAAATTACAGTAACAGTTTCAACACCTTAGTACGGGGTGTACGGTAATAATTTTGAGCTGGTAAGGCTTTGTTTGCAATACTTAAGTTAAAAAGTAATCAAACTAAACTATCTGACCTGGAGTTGATAGTGAAGTAGTGGTTTGGTCCGAAGGGCCTAGTATTATAACACCCACGGTGTGTTGTAAACGATTGACTTGTGAAGATTTCCGCTATTATTATATTGTTGCTGTAGAGCTAAAACAGGGTAGCATCGGACTTTCGACTTCGCCTGGTGCCAAGTAAAAAAAGTACGGAAGGAACGGTACAAATAAAAAAAAGCTACAAAAATGTGGTTGGTCGTGTGGATCGATCCCAAAAATATGGTGATTGACGTGGACGAAACAATAAAATAAAACGACCCACATCAACAATTTATGATGTTCCGTAATTAAGACGGAATTTCAAACCATTCTGTTCATGCCTTGTGTAGCAAAACACGACCCAACAGGAAGTGAAAAGGTAATATGAATTATCAAAATTTGGAGAACTACAAATGATATCAGTTCAAGTTTTAGCGGAACGAAGATTGGGTTTGCATAAGCAACCAAGGCTAGAGCTATGAACTGTTACTTAATAAAACGCTAATTTATTTTATAGAATGGCAAATGATGTCTAAAACTCAAACAAAATATCTGTATCCTAACCTAAAATAAAATAACTAATTTTAGTATGACTTCTTCTTTCTTTCATTTATTTATTTTTTTGGGATAGAATAAAGATATTGAGTTTTTATTGGGTTGTTAGGGCTCTTATTTGTCTACCTACTGACATATCATATCATTGCATTTATTTTTTCATTTTCTTTGCGATTATGTCAGAAAACGCCATCTAGTGGCGATATAAGCAATTGCAATGTTATTACTCATACCACGTCTGATAACCTCTTTTAACGTTTATTAGTTAAGTCTATTTAAAGTTATCGACACATATTTCAAATAATGTTTGAACACTCTCCACCACTTTCCTCTCAGAAATAGAACAAAAAGCATTTAACAAAAATATTTGAATTTGTCTCAGCTTTAAAACAGCATTCACTCTAACTATCGTTAATATAAGAAAATTTTTCGGAAAACGTGTTTTAAAATTCAAGGTGGCAATTACGCCCCTAGTGGCTATTTAAAAAACTCCAAAATAATTTCCAGCATTTTTTTTTACAAATAATTTTACTGCAAGTCGATACGATATTCGTCAATTATGGACATTTTAAGTTTTTTTTTTGATAAACCAAACTTCATCCTTGTTTAACAAATTCAAGATAAACACGCTCATAATATAATTTGCCTTTTAATATTAATTATTTTATGAAAATTATAGATTTATGGTTCAAAATTCGTAGGAATTTTGTGTAGAAGACATATTTTGTATGTTTTATTGTGAGTAAGTAGAAAATACATAATATTTTGTGTCACATTTTCATAATTTATTGCGAACAAAAAATTAAAGCCAACCGCAAGTGGTACTTATTTCTGTCGCTTTGAAAAATAACGTAATTTACTTAATTAAAGAATTTAAATTGCCGTATATTTCCCCGGACAAAAAACTCCTTTTTTAAAATCGTGTGGTTATAATTTTTTTATATTTCCTGGACAAAATGTATGTAATTAATTTGAGTTGTATTATGAAATTAAAATAATGAAACGTTTGAACGTATTTCAAAAATCAAGTCTGTGTGCTGGGAAAATAATGTTAGATTACTATTAATACATGAAAGATAGAACGTAACTAAAGTGGCTTTAATCATAGATCATCAACACAAATCGCGTGTTTGCTTATAATTTAAAACAGAAATCTTGCACATTAAACTTTTATAATTCAGCATTCACGGAAAGTGATAAAATGACAAATATATGCATGACTAAACCGTTTCAAAATACATTTTCACTCGACATTTAATTTGTGTTGTTAAACGAAGTCATTTGCAAATCAGAAATTTAGAATTTTCTCAAGCAGAATTTCATTTCAACTGTAGACTTCCGATAACTATAACGACGGAAATTATACAGGAAAACGATTTCCAACCACCTACTTATTACAGTGTGGAACTTCTAAATCCTTCGTATATATCCAGTGCAAATAAAGCAAACTTTCAACTTCAACACATAGAATATTACCAGGTTTATTTTAGGCCACTCCAATAATTCCTTTAATTTGTCTCAGCTCACGTAGAAGACAATTAAACGGAGGCATTATTTTACACGTTTCGACGCTTACGATTATCACACTTACACACATATTAAGTACATTAGTTTAGAAGAAAGATTATTGCGAAGCAAAACGACCGAGAAGATTATAACGACGTCAACGAAGTTATTTATTGCTCGGTGCCGCTTCAAAATCATTTTTAATAGGTTTTGATTTCCGCATCTTGTTTCTTTTTTTTTTTGTAAAGCGTAACAGGTGGTATTCGCATACGAGTTATCTAATTGTGATTTTTTTTCAGCTTTTCTTTTTTTGCGTACGTTAGGTAAACGTTGATATACGTTTGATCGATTAAGCTGTTGAATGAATTTTTTAAATGTGAACAAAATGCAATGGCGTGTTAATTTATGTAAATACAACGATTTTATGGAGGTGTTAAAGCGAAATAATTTTAAAAGCCATTAAAAACAGCAAATGGTGTGTGTACTTTCATAAGTGATTGTTTAATTAGTTGTAGTTTTATTTCATTGGAAATTACTGCAAATTCTATAATTAATTGATATTTCTAATTATTTAATATCCCAGAATGATATTGTAAGTTTAGTTGTTTTTAAAAACCAGTTTTACAGTAAAACATTTTCCCTAAGTCTAATTTTTAAAGTTCTAGTCAAACAAAAATATCGTTTATATGAAACAGGTTGCTTGATTATCTGATAATTTTGGTACACTTAATGCTAATATTGTTATTATTATTAGGTTAGGTTATACATTTTTTACAGAATTGTAACCAAGTACTTGAGTTCTGTATCCTCGTTTCCTTATTGGTGAGTTTTCCTGTCTTTAGTTTCTTTTCCCATGCTATTATTTTTATATTTCTTATGTCTTCTTTTATTGGTCTTTCAATCTCATGTTGCGTCTTTCTCTTTTTCTATATCTACTTCTATTCCACTTACGATTTATTACAGTTTCGTCCTTCCTTCTTCGTACTATAATTTTTCCTTTTAATAATTCTTCTTTTTCTCTATTATATACTCTTATGTATTCTACATCATTGACTTTTGTTATTCTATATATTTTCGTTCTAAAGAATTTCTGTTTTTTTCCTTCTTACAACATACAGTGTGTCCCACGATTGATGTTACAAGAGGTATAATGGACTAAAAATTTTTGAATTTCATGTCAAGATTCTGGAATTAAGCCCTGCTTGGCGTGAAACAAATTTTAAGAATTTTTTCGTTTTTGAAAAAACAAAATGGCCGTGACGGTGAAGCAAGAACTATTTTCTTTTTAGGTAACGTACCCTTTTGGATTGCGATATGGAAAAATGTTACTAAGAAAAGTTGTTCATAATGACACATCATGGCTGTATACCAAATTTCAGGACGATCTACCTACTTTCATTAATCTGTCTGTTTTAGATTGAACAAAATAACTTGTAGGTATCTAATTCATTTATTAAAATTTATATTTGTAGACCATTGAACGAAACAAATAGTACGATTATTGATGTACGATAAATTTTTTAAAAATTACTCAGCGTTATCTGCGAATTCGGAATTTACACCAAACGGCGTGAAATAAAGAAAATAACAATGGAGAGCCATGAAAAAACAATCTTTGAGTATAATATCAAGTACTGTCAGATTGCAATTTGTAGTAACTACCTTTAGTTCAAAGTATATTACTGCTAGATTATGTTATAGTTACAACAGAGAATTTACCTTGTTCAGTGTTACGGGCTTGGACCAACGGCCCTAAAAGTAGTGGTGCAGCGGTTTAACGAAAAATTCTCTGTTGTTCTGCTATTTGTCGTACTCCAATAGTAGAATTCTCAACTCCCGAGAACGACAACTATGTTAAATGCACATTTTCTTCAGTACATAATTGTTTCTTAGTGTGTATAGTTGGCAGTTGTAAAGTTTGACATTGTTTTTTCTCATACCTGTATAATTGATGTCAAATTTAAGTTATGTAGAATTGCCGCCTTAGTGCGAATAAAATATCAATTTTTGAGTGAGACTTGTATACATTAAGTCATCACAGTTTTTCACGTAAGTTCAGAAAAAAAATATGTTTCCAAAATATCAAAGTTAACAGGTAGTCTATGAAAGTAGGACTCTCTCTGTATGTACATTAAAAAATGTTTATAAATTGTAGTCACTAAAAGAAATGGTCTAAACCGATTTTGAAAAAATGGCAATATTAAAGGTCCGCGTACAACACGGGATGGCTCTATATTTTAACTTTGAGCTTTTTACTAATTTTTTATTATTTATAAAAATTATATGTTTTATATCCTGCATGTACTCTCTGCTCTATCTCTATACCTTTCTGATTTTGCCCTTTTTACGGTACATTCCAGGTACGTACTTAAAATTCCCCACTTCATCAAATTTTAAGTTACGCATTTGTAGATTTGTGTACTTCATTTTTTCGTTTTTCTACTAATTTTTCTTGTTTAATTTCCATTCTCAACTTTTAAATTCTTTTTTCTATCTTCTGTAGCTTTTGAATTAATATTCTCTTAACTTTAGATATAGTCCGCTTATTATACTTGTTTTAATCATCGTTTGTATTGTGATGGAAAACATTGTTACTGACACTCCATTCCCTTTGTCTTACACTTTTTATATTGATTTTTTGTTGGTATTTTATTTGTCTTGGTGTTAGTAAAGTTGTCATTTTCAATAAGTGTAATAATATTATTAGATATTTTGCGCTTTTTTCAATTAATAATTTATTAGTTTTATACATTTTTTCTATCACCTTTATATACATTTTCTTTTATTTGATCTGATTTGGTCCATTTCTTCCGATTACTTTTCGGTTACTTCTATTAAGGTTTTCTTTATATTTCGCCATTCTTTTTTATTGTTCTTGTTCTCCTTCTGTTCCTTAAGTTTCTGTTTTATAGTCATATCTTCGTTTCAGTTCTTCTTTTTAAATTTTTCTATTTCTGCACTTTTGCTATTACCAGTATATGGCTATTATCAACATTTCCATAAACGCATATCTTGCATTAATCGGTACAATTATTCCTTTTCTCTATTGTTCCTATTTTTTTCATTTTCTATATCTTTATTATTATTATATTTGAAGTCCTTGTTTTAGCATATCACATTCATTTTTGATTAACTCGTTTCCTTCTATTCCTTTTGCTTTTTGTTTTTTTCTCTGTCGGTATCTTTGTAAATGTATTTTCATCTTCATTAATCTATATCTCCTCATTATCAATTTCTTCCAGGTTATCTATTGTTACATTCAAATATCTTCCCCATTCACTTTGTTCAATATTTGCTGTTGTTTTAATTTATACTGCTTTCTAATCATTTGATATGATTTGGTGTTACTATTGTTGCCATTTTCAATATCTTTATTATCCATTTTGCTCTATAAATTTTTCGTCTATCCAGTTTTTTTTACTAATCCATTCTTTTCTATTACTTTTTTTACTTGTATTGCGGTTTCTTTCTTATTTTTTCCATATTTTTTTGTTATCTTCGTTTTCTTGTTTTAAAGGTGTTTTTATATTTCTCGTTCAGTTCTTCTTGTTTTAGTTCCATTTTGATTTTTTTTCTCTATTTTTCTCATCTGCACTTTTTCAATTTTGAGTATACATTCCTACCATACTTAGGAGATTGAAATTAATCATAGGCCCTGATATAAGGGTTTTCTTATCAAAGATCTTTAAAACTTTGTGCTTTCCTAACTAGTTGAAGACGGATTGTTCCCGTTTCAAGAATGATCGTAGAGTAAACGTTACGAACTGTAAGTGTTTACTTTTCTAAATTTACTTTACGACTTAATATCTCAACATGGTTTTATAGCAAAAAGATTTCGAGATTGTGGGATTTAAATTGACGTCAATTAGTAAGGCATTTGATATAATTGATAATCAGATCATACTCTCTAAGTTTTTTTTAAATTATCTACGCACATTATTTTGCTCCTTACTGACTACTTGCATCATTACCGTTAATTTCCCCGGATTGCGGGCTACAGATTTAGTATCCACATAGTTTCTTTGGGTGTTCCCCAGGGATCAGTGTTAGTTCGGCTGCTATTATTAATTTTTATTAATGATGTATGCAGTATTTTTAAGGATAACTGTTTGCTGTATGCTGGTTATATAAAAAGCCATTACCGAATTGGTTCTATATCTGATGCTTTTATTTTAAAGGTGTTACAGTTGGTGCGAATCTAATAAACTAAACTTAAATATCATTAAATGCACTGTGATATTGTACACCAAGAGACTATTCTTTCTCTTAATTCGTAATACTGTCAGCAAAATGCCCTTATCGTATTGCAATCGAGCGAAAGACTTTGGTGTTACTTTTACGTTTTGTTTATTTTATTCTGAGCATACGGATATAGTTTCATCTAAGACATATAAAATTCTGGGTTTTGTGACACCCAATTTGAAAGACATTGTAGTTTAAAAAACTCTCCTAATAACTTTTAATACTTTGATTTGCTGAAGCTTAAATATGAATTAGTAGTAATATCTTCTACAGCTCAACGTGGTGTCAATATTGACGCTCCTCTTGTTTGCTTCCTTCGTATTTTTTCTGTTCTGCATTGTTTCCACATTCACAATTTGGATTAGAAATGACTACCTGTTTAAACAACATATAGTTGCAGTTTGAACAGCATAATTCTTATGTATTTATTTTGAGCAATTTTTTTTATCAAAACCTAGCACTTCTTGTGTTGTATCATCAATAAGATGTGTGTTCAAAACGTTGATAGGTGTAAAACGAAATTAATTTAACATATTTTGAAAACGTTTTAACACCAAACTCTAATTTTAAATTAATTTATAATAATTTAGTATTTACGCCCGCATTGTAATTACCTGCTAATTGTTTTGATGCATGTATAGTAAATAAAATAGAAAGAAATCAAAAAAAGATATAAAGCAAATATTAAATAACGTATTTACAAAAAAACCAATTTATTAATTACCTAGTAACAAAAAATGCAAATTTGTAACTGAATTATCAAACACAAATTTTAAATTAATTCGATTAGTTGAATTACAAAAGAATATTCAGTTTTAAATGAAAGATTTAATTGCAACTGCGCCAGATGTAATTACAACTGTTAAAGTAATCACGAACAAAGTGTAATGGTAATGAATATTGAATTAGTTTTTAACGTACAGAAAAAACTGCAATTCTATAGCTTAAATAATTTAACATTTTGTCCGTTTGAATGTATGAATAATAAATGCAAGTGTTATTATTTTCAAAATTACTGCAATTGTTGGTAGTTTAATTTGCTATTGTGTGTATAATTGAAATGTGTTAATATTTATTTAGTTTAAGTTCAATTGAACATGGACATTTATTGATTGTTTAAACTATAGGTATATAATTACACTAAGAAACTACAGTTTTAGAAAATCTTAATTTTTTTAAAGAAAAACACAATAATAAAATAACTAGTGAATATACCAGTACATGTAAAAGCTAAGTTAAATGTAACATAGATCTAAATAAAATGGTATGTAAATATATTTTCCTAATTAACATGATTAATTTTATAAAATATAAATGGAATCAAAAATTTTAAGACCAATTTTTTTAACTTTTTCCGACAAAACAGGACTTTTTTTTGTCCGAAGGCCGACAAAAATTCCTAGTCCGATTTTAATAAAATTTAGAACTTATGTTTTCAAATTTTTTATATATTTCTTGTTTAATACATTTTTTAATCAGATGCTTAATTACGAGTTGTACATAGCCTTCATTTAAGCATATGAATTATAATGACACAACCAAAAGTTATGGAAAAAAGTTGTGAAAATTTTATTATCTACAACTCTTGTGTGTGTTTTTTTTTCTAAAAACCATTTCCGTTTTTCTTGTGGCAAAATTTTTTTAGGTGAATTCCAGCCTTAAAACCGTTTTACGAGACTAAGACGTCAATGGTCTTAAACAGCAGGTAAATATATTATTCGTATCCGAATGTTGCCTGCATATTTTAAACATTCTTAGACGCACATTCTTTCGATAAGTTTTTACACGTTTGTTAGTGTCGAAATGATGTGGTGTTCTGTGCAAAGATATGTATTATAAGTAAACTAATTTTAGAAACATAAAACAGTTATGGCTAACAAGAAGTGTGTCTTTTATGATACAATCTGGTACGTCAGTAAACTTTACGCTTGTAGCTTGGCAACGATTATAATTAATGTATACTTAAGTACCGTGTTAGTGCATTTATGCCATGATTTATAAACTAAATTTACGACAAATTAATTAAAAACCTAAACTAAAAATAAAAATAATGTTCTCAGCATTTAATTCTCAAGTAGATTTTTGCCGAATTTTTTTTCTATCTTATCTTAATCAAACTTACCTCAGCTAAATTTGAAACTGTATAAATGCAAACATAAGTCTCAATTAGTTAGGTTGAGCCTTCTAGAGGAGTGGTGTAAGAGGAATTTTAGGCAAATACCATAATTTGTAGTCGTTTCGACCGTATTAGCCCAGTCTTCATCAACGCATTTAACAATTAACGGTTTAGAACCTGAACAATTTTTTTATGGGTGCTGTTAAACATCAAAATTCTATAACTTAATAAACAAAACCATTACACATCAATTATTATTAATTTTTTTAATATAAATAGATAAAAGACACACAGTATTACTAATTCGAATAAACGTTAACGTTTAGGTTTTAATCATTACTTGTTAAATACCTTGATAAAGACTGGGGTAATCTAGTCGAAACGTTGACTGACTACAAACTATGGGCCTGAAATCTCTCTTACACCCCTATAGAAGGCTCAACATAGCTGAGAAAATAACTAGAAGCAAGTTTAAACTAAGGAGTTTCTGTGGAAAATAAAATAACGTTAGCAATTAAGAGGGGAGACTGGTAGACATCTCAGTTGGGGTTTAAGTTAGGTAGTATCTTTGTAGTAGTATGCGAATACCCTTGTATCTTTTTAAATAAAGAACTGAACGTAAACTTAAGATTTTCGTGTTATTTACTCAATGATTATTACATTTTGGTGCCGAAACCCGGGATTTCAAGTCGGGGATCCAACGTAATACCGGAACGTAAATATATTATTATATAATTAATTAACGCGAGAATCGGATCGTAATTGTGATCGTGAAAGAAAACATAAAAAATGAAATTCGTCAATCAAAGTGTATGTTGTACGCAATTAACAAAGACTGTCAATGCGATTAACGTGATGTTAGATCAAGATCATACTCTGGAGGATATCTGTGTAGCTATAGCAAAATTAAAGTTAGCAGTAGACAATCTAAAAGAAGAAGACGACAAGGCAACTTGGCAGGTGACAATCGATAATATCGAAAAGGATTTACAGAGTACACTCATGAAATTTAAAACTTGGACACCACAATTTCTGTAAACAAAAGTTTGCACATTGTGAAGCGGGCTTAAGGGTATCATTTACAATTCTAACAGCAGGTAGTCTCAGCAGGGGTTATCTTATAGAAGGACTGTAGAATGAATCATTACACTAAGCACGTTTTAGAAAATAGGTAATTTACGTTGCTTACTTAATTTTTTCTTTAAAGAATATATTTGAAGGTATCGCTAATTAAACACCATAGCTCGATTAATTATCGAATCAAAATTTTGTTTAGGAAATGTTTACAAAATAAAATTAGAAATAATTTTGATTTAAAAAACGTCTACAAGCAATAACTTTTAAATTAAATCAAAAAACTAAACTGATTATTACTTATTTTTAAATAAATCTAACCTACTAATTATTGTAAGTTATTAAAAAAAATCATTAAACTCTCTATTCATAATATTTAGTCCTTACAAAATGTATATTTTATGACGTTTCATTTTTTTCTGTAGTTAATATAAAAAGTGAAAATAAAAACTAAGGCAATTCTTATTGTCAACGTATATATTTAGTTTTTGACAAGAATTTATTACATAATTATAATTAAGATACCAAGTTATAGTTTAAAATTAAATGAAAACTTTTTTTTAAATAAAGGTATTACTATATAAATAAATATAAGAAATCAATAATGGGTGTGACCTCCATTATTATTGATACATTCTTGAAGGCGTCTGGGCTCTTTGCTTTCCAAGGTATCAATATAAGTTATTTGTTTGTATCCAGTTACGCGCTGGTGCATTATGATAACAGTCAATTACAATGACCACCCTTGGCACAGATAAAAGCCGTCGAGGTTCCGGAAATATGTATGAACATTGAACAAGTGCCTAGTGAAATGGTTTTATGGTGGAAGATATGCAGTTGGCAGACAGCATCCTGCTTAATGTACTATGCATTGAAGGCATTAGTGTATTAATTGGTGCGGACAGCTATTGGACGGTTGTGACTGGCAAGAATAAACGAATAAATGATAAACTGGTAGCGGTAGAAACGCGACTTGAATTTACATTACACGGTCCAGTTCAAATAAATTCTGTGAACATCCTAACTAATTTACAAACAGTGCTTCATGTTACGGCAACATGCAAGGAACTGTCCTAAGGAAGCAATGTAAAAATGCGAACAAAGGCATTAGATGTGTTTTGGCAAAGACGGTCAACGGAATATTTACAACAACTGCGAGGTGCTCATTATAATGCTAATGTTCAGTATAGTGCTTTGCAAGTGAATGATGTTATTTTAATTTATGGACACGATACGCGACGTCTTCTCTGGCAAATGGGTATAATAGAGGAGGAGCTTGTAAGGTAAAATGCAGTAATGGGTCTTCAGTCAGACGTCCGATTCAGCTTCTATATCCATTGGAAGTTCGATCTTAAATTTCGCGGCCAGGCGATGTGGAAAATAAAATAACGTTATCAATTAAGAGGGGAGACTGGTAGACATCTCAGTTGGGGTTTTAAGTTAGGTAGTATCTTTGTAGCAGTATGCGAATACCCTTATACCTATTTAAACAAAAACTGAACGTAAACTTAAGATTTTCGTGTTATTTATTCAACAATTATCACAGTTTCCAATCAATTAGTTTCAATAGAAAATTGTCTATTTAAAAATCCCCTACGTATGGTAGACTTAGTTGTTCTTACAATATGCTTTTGTACACATTAACGAAAAGTTTGTGTTGAAATTTGTTAAAACATTTCTGTGATGAAAGTTGGGAACCACCGGAGCCAAAAACCAAGTAAAGACTGAAAACATAAAGACAAATCTTAAAATATCTTTTAGTATAAGAGATTAAAGAGTCTCCATCGACAAAAACAGAATTCACTTGAATAGTAAATAGGTACTACTTTTTCTACGAAATGAGAGTAAAATAATCAGAAGCAGGGATAATAAATAATTACAGAAACGGATTAAATTTCAAATATGTCACTATATTTTACTGTTTTAGATAAATAAATAAGTGAAAGTGACATAAGTAAAAGCCAGTAATACAGATTTCTATTAATGTTGATGCAACAATTTAAGTGAAAGTAACTGTCACTCCCTAAAGATGAAAAAAATATTTATTATTATTCGTAATTATTTTACTAATGCTTTGATCATGAAATTTTAATCGATAAACGTTTTGATTTGTAACTGAAAAATTTGAGAAAGCTCTCACTAAGGGAACGGAAAGTGAGAACGCGTCTAAGCCGACTGTCGATTTAAAAGACGAAGATGTTCGTGATCACAAGTGTTTCTCTTGGATACAGTAGCGCTAACGCAAGATAAACTCCATGTCATTAACACATGTTTGACGCACTGAGAGGACCACGTTTTAATGTTAAGTATAAGGATTGTTGTTTAGATAATAAAATAAAAAAAAAATTTTTTTATTCTGAAGAGGTCACTTAGGTCCGTAGGTTGGTGTCATAGAGTGGGTGGCAGGAAATAGTCAAAGAACTAGTTGAAAGCTTCTAAAGCGACAGCGGGCGACACCTACACAAACTTAGTAATTATTTTTTTAAGCAGTGTGTCTTAATGATAGTAAAACAAATAAATTCGTAGAAAAGGAGAATATGTTTTGACAGAAATTTACCAAAGTAGACAACAACAAATTTAAGATAACGAGAGGCGGAACAGTATTCAAATTATCACAAAAAATATAAATATCATTCTGATAATATAAATTTTAAATTGATAATAGAGCATACAAATTTACTTAAGCATATAACCTGAAGTTAAATGGTTAATTTTGAAATATTTCAGCCAAAATCGAACGGCCTTACTAAAAAATAAATCATAGATTTGTCGACTACAGAGACCTTTAAATTTAAAAATAGGGTAAACTTGATATTTATTTAGAAAAACCGAAGATAACGGTAATCTAACCATACATATAATAAAGGTCAGCACTTAGATTATAAACTTATCTACCGTATATAGATAACAGCTTCACAAAAACGGATGTAACACATATAATAATTGATTGTGATATCGGATATCCTTCTTTGGTTTCAAAAGAAGCACCAATGTAAAATTTCTATTCAAGCAACGCTGAAGTTGAAGAGTATAGAACGCACATCACTGGACGATCAACAAATATTTTCATTCCTCGAGAGGAAACCCAGTAAAAAGAAATAATTGTGAATCTTCCGGAAAAAGTTGGCGATTTTCCAATCGTTGTTGGATTAAACGAATCCTATAAAATTGGTTACAGAACTTATACGGACACATCCAACAACTATAGGAATTCATACCACACACATATGAGTCTAAATTTACTAATCTTTACAACTCAAATGAATATTTTAGTTCAACACGCTTATAAATCCGGACAAGGACGTTGGGTTGCCTGTCGTCAAAATCATTGTTGCAAAAAATGTTTACTTTGATTCCGACAGTCTAAAAAATTAAGTAAATTGTTTATGTTCTAGTAAATGGCTCTTAAATTTTTCAAAAAGGCACTACATACATGGTGTCTCCAACTCCTTGGGTCAAAATTGGATATATGATACAATACTTGTAATATACTCTAAATGTGGATAAGATCTTCTATATCCGCATGTTTTAGAAGGATATTGGTATTCGCTACTGCTATCTGCCTTAAAATGTTATGTGCTTTTGATTAAGAAGCAGAAAGAGAACGAGAAGATATACAGGGAGTTTCCAACTTCTTGAGTCAAAATTGGATATATTCTAGTCAGACATGAACTGTAAACAAATAAATGTCACTGTAATAACTAAATAGAGTAGTTAGCGCCATGCAGTTTTTTCGATGTTGTGCTAGCTAGCTAGCGCCTCCAGTCGTCGTTATTACGAATTCGTGTCTCATGAAAATGAACTATGAATTTCTTCAAAATGTACGTTTTTTAAAATGAAACAAAAACTATGCGTTTCTGGTTATAGATTCCTTTATATCAAAATGTTCAGTTTAGTGTCAACTAGAACACATCCAATTTTAAACCAAGAAGTTGGAGACACCTTGTATATCTACTAGTTCTTTTTCTGCAGAAGTTCTTATCCAAATTCAAAACGTATTACAAGTTTCTAGTTAAAAATTCATAACATAACGCAGTGATTGCAAGGTTATGTTTAATGATAAATGTAAAATTATAGACAGCGTGTTGCTATATTCGACCGACAACGCTCTACCTCCAGAAAGGTCTCGTAAATTTTGATATTGATATTGAACCCTTAAACGGCTTAGGTAGTGATATACAGAGTGTTGAAAGTTTAAAATTAAATTAAAAATTTGCAATAAATCAGAAATGCTTTTAAAATTTTTTTCAAATTTGGTGACCAATCACCACAATATGTCGTTTTCAGAGTAAGATTTAAATTGAATTGAGTACAAAATAGTCGTTACAGGTGTGATATCTCTTCCTAAACAACAAGGGGCATATTTTCTATAGACATTAAATATTAATATTAATGCAATACATTCTCTAACAGCTTGTACACTTTTGTATTATTTTTTCGTGTTTATAACACCTTCAACCACTTTGGTTGCAGCTTTCTCTTCTTAGTTACTAAGTTTATGTCGGCCATCAACCAAATTCTTTGAGTTTTTTTAATTCATTTGTAAAACTAAGTATTTATGGTTTTCATTACAGTAGTTTATTAAAACACATTGGTTTAGGCTTTTGCGGCCTGTTTGTCAACTGATGTTCTCTAACTTTGGGTTTAAAGGGCGTTGTGGATAGGAATTTGTTCATAAGTTTTGCTGACGCAAGTACTCAGTTTCTTTAGGAGGTCATTCCACCTCCGATGTTGGATGTACACTGATGATTCGTTCGTTTTCGTTTTTGTACATGTTTATTATTATTTCAATTTTACAATTTTTATAGCATAATTCTAAATGTTAGAATAATCGTTAAAGAACCCCATTGGACTTTTAACTTCAGCGTTCTTTTAACCGTTTATTTTTGACCTTCTTGGCTGACAATCTTTCTAACTTAATCCAAGATAACATACTTTGGCTTCTTGTGGTTTGAAATGTGGGATCTACATCGTACTGTGTTTTTGTAAAAATTTGTCGATAATATGCGTCATTAAGGTAAGGATGCCAAGACTAGGCATCTTGTTGAGCAAACCGCCGTGCCAAACCTTGTCCAACACTTTTTCTATGCCATAAAAAACGTCAAGATGGTTGAAGCCATCTCTGATTTGTTCTTCAAAAACCGAACTGTTCTGGTGGGATTAGTTGTAGATCATCGACTTGTTGCTGTACCTGGCAAAAATTATTTTATTAAATAATTTGCCTAAAGACGGGAAAAGACTCATGGGTCTGTAGCTCCAGCACATCATGCGGCCTTTGCCAGATTTTGGTACGACGATAACGTCGGCGGTTTATTATACGTTAAGCAAATGTCTGAATCTGAGAGACACGTTGAATATCGAGATGATCGTCGCGATTTCTTTCTTTTTGGAGCGTTGTCCGGGATTCCACTTCTATCTAAAGCTTTGCGTGGTTTTAGAAATATAGCGAATATTTTCGTACGAGAGATAATGTTTTAGACTTTGCGGTGAATGGCGTTAATCCTCGCCGTCGGGATGGTTTGACTTAAATTGCGTTTCATTCTTAATAACGTTGACCATTTGCCAAACGCAAACACGTATAGAAACCAAAGTTTGTTATTCCATACAGGATTATTAGTTGTTGCATGTGTTGTGGTAATTGTTGAGGGTCGGTTGTCGCTTTAGTGATTGTTCTGGTATTTTTAATATTTGAGACTTTGGTTTAAAAAGTCGGCTATGATATCGCGTTATTTTTGAATTTTAGATTGTCGTTGTCCGCGCAATCATCCATTTGGAGTAGGACCGGTTTCTCATCCGAACTCAGGTCTGAGATTGTCGTAAGATCGTGTAGGTCTGGGAAACCCCACAGGACAATGCCTCTTTTGGCCGCCGTGTTGACCAATACTTTGGTGACAAGGTTTAAATATATTTAAACACATTTTAAATATTGTATTGTGATGTAAGTGTTATGTATAGTGCCCAAGAAGATTAGTATAAACCTGTATAGTGTGGTGACGAAACCGTGTACGATTGTGGATTGTTTCGTCTTGGCAAAGCATTTGCTTGAAACTTTAGGAAAACTACTAAAATCTAAACATGCCAACCCAGCTGCTGAGAGAGGGTCTCTTTTGTCCTTTATTGATCTGATGGTTTGTTAAATCTTCTTCATTGGTTTGGAGAATTTTTCCTAAAAGGTCTGTAACTTTGGATATGTAAGGAATATGTGAGCGTGTCAATTTTCGAATATTTTTATGTCCTTCCTAATGAAGCGTCAGCCTAAAATGCACTTTTGAGGTGTTCAAGCTCCGCATGTATATTTTTTGTTGTCTCCATGGTAAAGATGCTTAAGAAACTGGTTAAGTTTTTAATTTAATGTTTCCAAATAACAAATTTTTTATATACGTACTGAAACTACGTTGCTGTCTTCTATTCCAAAGTTTTGATGATTTTCTTTTCAAAATTCTATATGAAAAGATTGGCTATTACTAGACTTAATGGACTTTACATAGCCTCTCCATTCATTTGTTCAAGGAACTCTCCTTGCAAACAAAATCGTTTTTGATGAGACTAACTTAGAAAACTTTGCAGATATCAGTAGGAAAAATTTTGGTTACGGCATCGAGACATTGGGGTTCGATGTTAATCTCCCGAATTTGCAAACTAATTAGTAAGTTAACAACCCAAGAACACCTACACCGAATTTAGACGATCTTAGTGTATTGTATTTTGGAAACATCTACTGATACCAATAGACGGGATTTTAAAATTCTTTTTCTACTCTCACCTTTGCTTTGTGCGTTTTAGTCACGACACAAATTTGGCAACAACAGATTTTAGTCACGAGTTGAACTTAGTTTCAAATTAAATATGTCGCTTGTCATTTATTTAGGTTAGTTTTAATTGTCAATATATTTCTAATCTCACTGTTATTCTATAGTTACCTGAGGATTTTGTATTGTTATTGTGTTTGTTAAACTGAACTAAAGTAGTTTTCAAATTTTAATATTTTTGTGTTGGTCGTAGAAAAGGTATAGTTTGCAATTCGTTTTATAAATATCTCTAGACACTCGTTTTTTTTGTTAATTTCTCCCTACAGTCCTGTTTACACTCATGCATTTGAATATGAATTTTTATATTGAAAAATCTTCTGGGGATTTTAATTGTTTGAAATTGCCAGTTCCAATGAAATGTCTGCATTTGCAAAAGTTATAACTCATTTCCTATGTTTTGACTGTCGCAAAAAGGTGTACATGTAAAATGTTGTCTAAAAATTGAACAATTAGACATGTGCTTTGTAATATTGATTGAAGTAAAATCATTCCATTCAAATTAGGGAATTAGTCTTTGACTACTGTTCCTGTGTAAGTACCTTATTTTTCCTTTCTTTGTTTTATTAAAATATTTGCTCTCACTAGTTCCTATTAATTGCAGGCATTTTTTTTGTTTTTTGGCTTCTTCTGCTGGTCACTGGAAACGTATTCCGGTTTAATTAATCAATGGATCTTTAATTCTGGTTATGCTGGCAAGGATAATAATCCGAAAAATATAAAATATCGAAATGGGTTTGGTATCACCCCAACGCTGGAATTTCTATCTACGTTGAAACCTCCTTTGGGGCAAGAACACCACCTAAGATAAGCCGTTTATCTGGTTCTTTGTGAGCAGCCCAGTAACTGTTATCAACGAAGTCTATTTTGGTTTTTTTTTCTTCATTGGATAATAAAACATTAGATTTGAATACGAAAACTGTCACATCCGCCGAATAACTGTCGAACACCAAAGACTTTCTATTTGTACAAACTAAGTTAATTCTTTTATGCATGTCATTCAACAATTTTGCCGCGTTTTATGTATACGTGATGCAGCCGTGAGTTTAGCAACGTACCTTTTTTGGCGCTGTATAAATACTTTTGTGAACTAGAAAGATCTTTCAAATACCTGTTTAATTTTGTGCAATTTGAACCTATTTAAATAATCAGCCAAGGTTCGGTACTCTCCGTAATTGTTGTCAAATACATTTCGAACAATATTTGTTACATGAATCGCTTGCAGGAATTAATCGGTGTTACGACTAAAAAATACGCTAACTTATTTGGGACGTTTGTGCTTCGAATTGGTATTGGTGTCTTAACTCGCTCTTGTAAATTATTACTATTTTATAACTATATTTTGCTATTTATTCTAAATGATATTATTTATTGTTGTGTTGATGTGTTTCTATGTATGTTAATTGAACTCTACTCGCTATAATAATATACATATTTCTATTCACGCACGGTTGGTTTCTGTGTCTACGAGTTTCTAGTGGCTCTAGATATTTTTTATACGTAATCCTAGGTACCTTATAAATTAATCGTGCAGTGTAGAAGCCTTTATTTCGAACGATTCTCAATCAGCCCATGACCACTTCCGACTAAGAGGAGCTGCCGGCAGGCCTTCTAGCACTGTTATATATTTTTTTTAGTTTGTTTACAAATAAACCGTAACAAACTACGACATTTTTTTAGAAATGGCTCTATTTTTTATGCTGAGAGGCATTTCGGGACATTTTTACTAATTCGACCTGCTCTTTACACTCCTTAAAGAAGGCTCAATTTTAATTGAGGATCCTTACTAATTAGGTCTCTACGTATTTTAGGTCTAGAGAAATTAATTTTTAAAGTAATTTTTACCATAGCTTTCCCAGTTCTTTTTCCAGGAGCACGCAAGCCAGCGCACATTATGCTCATTATGCGCATGCATTTACTTAATCCGCTTTTTCCGTGAGAGACAAGGTAGTTCATCCTTCTGAGTATAGTATACAACTCCTTGACCAAACAGAATTATTTCTGTAACTTTTTAACAATGTTTTTCAAATTCTGTTTTACCGAAATCGGGAGTAATATACGTATTTATGATGTACGTAGATGGCGCCACAGTGCAGTTGTAAAATATAAGGAACAAACTGAAAAACACCAAAAAAACTGCACCAAAAAAACTTTACTCGGGCACGTGTTTCAATAGCTAAGCTATCATCATCAGCGAACCGATAGCTGTTGCACGGGGGGCATGCAGCTGTTTCCAAAATATCATTTTCGAATACAAACCGAAAAAGTCAAATAGGTGTCAAAAAAATGAATGAGCAAAATAGGTATACGTAATCCACAATCCTGGCCGCGAATTTTTTTTTTAAAGGGGGCGAAAGTTAAAAATGAAAGGAAACCACTGTTTTAATTATTGCAATGTTTTACAATGAGTCTGGTGGAAAAATAAATAGGGCTCGTTGGAAAGAAAAATGTATGTAGGGGAACTTTTATATGAACCAAAAAGTAGATATATTTTAAACAAAAAGAGATATTTTAAATAATATGATTTTTGGCGTCCCCTATCTTGAATTCTAAACTTCAGGTCCAGAATTCGGCTTGGCAACACCGATTTTCGTACTCAGCGAGGTCAAATTAATAAAAATTGTTGCCAAAATGTTACCCGAAATAACTGTTAGCATAAAAAATTTTAATAGTGTCCTAGTCTAGTTTAAAATGCTGTTTATTAAACTTGTTGCATAATATAGATACTATTTGAATATTTTTGAAAGAACTTTTATTTACGTAGCCGTTGTTTCTAATTTATATTTACAACAAATTCTTGTTGTACGTGTGCTTATACGTATTATTTTACAACATATCAATTACATTATTTAATATTGAACAAAAGTTTTTTCTTGGAATCAGTCAATTTTAAATATAATACTTAACTTCTATTGACAATGTCAATTTGGTACAACATTCAGTCTCGTAAATGAATAATATGTATACTACGAGTATGTAAGAATCCTTCTAGGTGGAGGAGGGATGTACAAACAACTCAGTAAGTTGAATTTGCCGACGTTTCCCCACCTTTGTGTGGGCTTTATCAAGGTTTTCTACAAATACGAGTTGATAGTCACTTTAAAATTAAATTAAAAGTTCATCAATATATGATAACGTCAATTTTAAAAACTTTTATAAACATTTATAACAAGTACTCTAATTATTTATGTAAATAACACTCACATGAGTACAAACAATTAATTAATCATTAATAAAAGCAAAAAATAGAACTTAATTAAACACTCTACAAAAACATAAGCTAAACGTTGAAGTGACAAAATTAACTATCTTTTTTTTCTTCAAAAATAAATTAAAAAAATAACTGCACAAAAAATTTACAGGTCTTCAGGTATTAAATAACGGGTACTTTAAATCTTATATAATTGGGTTCACTATAGCAAGAAAGATAATTGAGCTTTAAATATATAATTTTGTCTAAATCAGTAAATGGATTTGAAAGTGATACTAAATTTTTCAGTCGCAATAAAATTCTAGATAAATTAATAATTAGTCGATTAAACGACAATTTAACTGAATTTTCTCGAGGCATGTTACGAAACTTTATGCTTACACCATATGATTTAATATTTAGTGACCGCTGTTTTAGTATGAATATCAAACAAAAATCCCACTTTCGTGCCCATAAAGGTACGGCTAATATATTGTAAGGACATTCCACATAAAGTAGCTGACGTTTAGCTGGTTTTATTTTCATTATCTTTAAAACACTTCCACCATACATCATAGCTGAGATCCCGGGACATTTTAGCACGTATTCTGTATTAAGATGCGTGCGAGACCAAATCTTTCCAACTATAAATAATATTAGGAAGTGTTATAATAAATTTACGTCTACCCAGGTTTAACAAAATTTATATTACTAATAGGATTTGCTTTCAATTGATTAATTGGTTATAACATAGTAACGTATTGGGTGAACGCCCTCAACTAGCAGTAAAGATTCCGCTCCCCTTTTTACAATTTTCAGAAACTCGCATATAAAAATCTGAATTAAGGAAATAATTAGATTACGCGCCCACCTTTACGACAATAATGCAGTAACACGTCACAAACATATTTTATAAAAGTTTTAGGATACGTCTTCATTTGTACGAAAAAGTCTAAAAGAAACTTGATAATTTTCTTTTAAACTTTGTTCTCTGCAGTAAAATTTCGAATTTTCTTAATATTTATTAGGCTTTTACCCCTCGGAAAGTCACAATATACATCCAACCATTAGAGATTAAAGACTATCAACACAAACTTTATTTAATGTACATTTTTCGACAAAACGCACAACAGATAATTATGAAAGAAACGTGCTTTTCTAATTAAGCTGAAACAAAATAAGAAAATAAAAAAAAATGTATAATTGAGTAAGGTAATTAAGTTAACGTGAAGTAATTGCTTTTGGTTTAAGAAAGAACAAACAAACACAATCGTCATTTATTTTGTTTAGCTTAAAGTGTAAATATAACTAGGATTTGCAGAATTTAATTAAAATCTTGGTTTTTATTTACATTTTATTTAAAAATAGTCTTATTAGCTAAAACATTTACCTATTTTTTCGTTATATGCAAACTCAACTCTCAAGTTCAGTTTAAACATTCATGTGGTGTTAATTTCAATTTTTTCAACACTTTTGTTTTAATACAATTTATGGAGTTTTTATTCAATAAGTATGTGAGAGTTATCTTTAGATGACTGTACAAAAGGACTAATCTAAAATTTAAATTAATCTAATTTAATTGTTTGAGAGTTTACAAATAGCTATTAACAAAAAGATGTTAGATGGTGGTTGTTAAAGTAAAAACTTTGTTAGTTTTATGATTTGTATATTTTATCATTAATTTTTTCAAAATCAGTTTTGACCATTTTTTTAAGTTCCTCAGTGGCTACAATTTAAAAATATTTTCAAAGTATCCCACTTTTACGGACTACCTGTCAACTTTGACATTTTAAATGGAAACATTATTTTTATTCTAAATTTACGTGAAAACTATAGTAACTTAATGTATACGAGTCTTATTCAAAAATTGATGTATGTATTTTTTTGTTCTTATACAAATTAACAAAATGATTCGATTTCAAAATTATCTAATAAACTTAACAAACATAAACAGAATAAAAAAAAATTCACTCTCTATTAAAAACCCTCACTCTATAAAAATTACTTCTGTTTTTTTCCAATCTTCCTCTCTATCACCGCCTTCATCCAAATCACCCCTTTTCCTTCCTCCTCCAATAATACCTCATCTTCTCTTTCTTCATTTTTTACATTTTCCACATTCTTCTCTTAGATGCCTTATATTTTCCCATCTCTGTCCACACAACCTACATCGCTTCTTGTCATCTTCTATCCAATATTTGTTCTTGTTCTCCTCATTGCCACACCTAAACCTTGCTATTATTTTTTTTCTAAAACTATTTCCTTTTAAAGTATATCTTGGTAATTTTTCTGTAACTAATCTAATATATTTTTCGTTGTATCGACTATCTCTTGTTTTTGTTCTTCTGTGTGTCTCAATCTCGTATCATTATTTCCTCTTCTATACTCTTTCCTTCTTCTCTTATTTTTTCTTTTTCCCTCGAATATCATACTCCCCTTTCGTAGTACTATCGCCTCTCATCCTGTCCGTGTTTTATCTTTTGATTCATTACTTCCTTCCAGCACAGTTAAGATTTCGTTTTGTCTTCATTTTCTAATTCTTTCTTCATACCTCATGGCTGTTATTCTCATCTGCACTCTTATTTTCTCAATCCTCATTTCTTCCTTTACTATATATCCGAGTCTCTCTCTGTCCAGCCCTATTGTCCATTTCCAATATTTTTCTTGTATTTTCTCAAGTTTTTCCCACTCTTTCCATCCTCATATTTCTGCTCCGTAAATCATAACACTTCTAACCAATTAATCAAAAATCCATCTTTTATTTTCTATATCGTTTTCAAACACTCTCTCTCTCCCATTCCCCATTCCTGTTTTATTATACCATTACCTTTTTTCGCTAGCTTTATTTTTGTTTTGTCCACATTTACGTATAGATTCTTTTTTCCAAATATTTTCTTACTAACTCTGATACCTCTTTTATTTCTGCTTTTTGTTAGAACCATTATGTCATCCGGGTATGCCAATAACGTCACTTTTATCTTCCCTATCACTACTCATCCCTTTTGATGTCTTTGTATTTCTTCCTCTATGATCTGTATGTATACGGCAAAGAGACTTGGACTTAATAGACAGCTGTGTCCAGAAACCTTCCCCAATTTCCCTCTACTCTTGTTCTACTTTTAATTTCCTCGTATACTTGCATTAAATCTTTTCATGCCATTTGCTCTCTCAGTGTCTTCTATAATTTATTCCTATTTCCATTATGAAATGCTGCTTTTATATCTAAAAACAAAGCATATACTTTTCCTCCTTTCTTTTCCAGTTCCTTATTAACTTTTTGAGATATCAATTGTTAAATATTTGATTGGAGCAATATCGGCCTTCAGATATTTCACGTTTTTTAGGTTATTATTTGAAATATCAAATTCAAATTTTATTTAAACTTAGAGCAAACTATTCTAACTGTCCATAATTTAAAAGTTGACATTAATTATACAGGGTATAAGAAAAAATGCCAAACTTTGTAATTGAAAATGATAAATAACTTAATAAAATCAAACAAAACACCCTGTATATTTTTTTCCAAATCGATGAAGAATTAAATTTTCTACAATTAATTTGTACATGTTAGTCTGCCAGAAATCCACTGTTAGCTGTGAAACTCGTTTTTATCGAAAATTATTATTAAAAACTAAGTAGACAACAAGATGCAAACGTCAAAAGTGTATTTTTGTCATGGTTGTGTTAGTAGTTTTATAATCTATCACAATTTTATTGTATCTTTGTATTGTTATTAATAATGAGTGAGTTTTCGACAGTAGAATCAGTTAGTATGGTTTATTCCACTGGAAAATCGAATAGAAGTTGGTTATTAGCAGCGTATAAAGCAGATAATCCGGAAATACAACGATATCCCCGAGCTGAGATTAAAAAACTACAATAGCCAACTACGAGAAAAATATTAGGAAACATGTTTGTATGGAAGAGAATAAGCAATTTGACATCCTTATCAGCCAAATCCCATCTTTGAAGTACGACAAATAACAGATAACGTTGGAACTTTGAGACCCCTGTAAATAAAGTGTTACGAAAAAACAAATTCAATCCATCGCGCACAACACCATATCAATATTTGACAAAAACAGATTTTGAATGCTGAAATGTTTATTCAAAATTCTTCTCGTATTTGACATTTCCAGTTTATCCAGATATTACATTCTGCTATTTGAAATAATCTGTTTAGCGATTTTTTCTAATTTTCATGATCTATTTTGTAATTTGTAGTGAATTGTAATGAAACGTGTATTTTTGATAAAAAGTTTTGCGGCTAACGGTTGAGTTTTGATAGATAGACATTATTAGCAAAGTTCTAGAGAAAATAATAATATACATAACGTTCCGTTTGATTTTATCAAATTATTCTTCATTTTTGATTACAGAGTTTGACGTTTTTTTCTCATACCATGTATAACCAATGCCAAATTTTAAACCATGTACAGTTAAGATCGTTACCGCTCAAAACGTGAGTAAAATTTGAGTTTGACATTTAAAATAATAACCTGAAATATTTGAAAGCTGATATTGACTGTATAAGTTACCATCGCTTTTACGTAGATTCATAATAAAAATATATGTTTTGTAACGGTTGTAGTTTACAAATAACAAAAGAAAGTAACGGCTCTAGCGGCACAACTTAGAGAGAAAAAGTAAGGGAATTTGGCTCGACGTAGCGCACTGAATTCGTAGAGGATCCAGTGTTTATAGTCTTTAGAACAGAAGCGTCTGGTTTAGTTGGTGAGTTGGGGTCCTTAGAGAACTGTAAAGAAATAGGCTGCTGCCTAACAAGGCGCCACCTGCTGGGTAATAGAAATAAATAAAACCGACCAACAGGAGATCAACAGGTTTTACTTAAGGTCTAATACGCTAAATCGAACACAAATCAGAGAGACAAACAAACAATTCAATACAGCAAACTAATCTTAAGGTACTAAGAGAATGTGACAGAAATTGAGAAACTGTCGCATATAGTTACGTGCGTTAGCAACAACAATAAATAAAGCTCGCAATTAATGTGTCGAATTTCAGGTAAGCATTCAAATTAAAGTTAGCGTTTCAATTGGGGATTACTAAGAAACAAACTTAAACTTTGATTAAAAAGGTAAGTACCTCCTGCCAACCCAAAAAGCTTTTTGTTTTAGCTTCAACCACTCTACGTAAAGCGTCCGAGCTCGTATTAAGCTGGTTAAAACAAAACCAAACGTCGGTTGTGGAGTATAACCCAAATAAAAATTTGCTTAAATACTAGAGATCAAACCGTGCTATGTCACATGTACGTAAGCTTCATACGCATTAATATTGAATAAGTTACTTAAACAATAAAACTTAACTGTATTCTGTAGTATGCAGTTCCGAGAATAAAAGTTCCTGCTAACGACAGTATTCGACAGCTTCAGAAAGTAGGTAACCTCAGGATTTCCCTTAGGGGAGGTATGTAGCTAAGAATGGAAGGCGAATATGTTCCCTCGAAGTAGAAATTAAGCAGCATGAACGCCCCTGCAGACCGTAGTGTCCACCGGTTGCTTGCAGCTTAACTGAATGCGAAACTGTGGTAGTCGTTAATTTTGTACGGAAAGGTTCTTAATTAGCCATTCCAGCACCCCCAGGAGTTATCCAAGTGTAATACACGATGTGAATATAAGGTCAACGCACGTGGGTGAATTCGGCCGGATTTAAATTTTAACAGTAATTTGAATTGGAAATCTTGAATCGCCCATTAGTAATTTATGAATAAAATTTTAACACGCCAAAACACCCATGTAGAAAAAAAGAAGAAAATGTCCGCTGATCTTATCCGAACTTTTGACGAATTTTATTTCCATTAATAGAAAATTAGCAACATGCGCGGCAAATTCAACTTTCGTCGTAACGTGCTACACACGACGCACGTTTTTAAGAAGGCTCTTGACATACGTTCTACCTTTGAAAATAAAACTGTAACAGTTTCCATTTAAAATGTCAAAGTTGACAAGTGGGACACCCAGTATAATTGAAAATATCTATTGATGAACCTAAAAGAGTGATCAAAACTGATTTTGAATAAATTCAATTTTTAAAAACAATATCGACGGTCCGCATACTAAACTAAAATGTCAGTTCCAATATTTTTATTTATAACAACATAAAATACATAGAACAATGGATTCAATATTTGTGTTTAATACATACATAAGTATAGTTCTTTCTTTTCTATTTTTTTTTGTAACCGGTTCTTGATCTATCAAATGCGTTATATGTTCGTTTCTCTCTCAGTCGAAGTAGGACTTTTCTGTTATTTTTCAAAAGTATTTCATTTCCACATACCTATTTCCCGTTCTCTGAAGATTTATTTTATGCATAGTAGGTCTTTGCGTTGATATTACTTCTGTTGAGTATCTCTAAGTCGTCTTATATTATCTTACAAAAGTAATCATATTAAAAATTATTCTTCCTTTTTTTCGTGCTTTATCGTTTAATATGATCATTTTACATTTTTCCATGTCAACCTACATTCCCAGTTTATTCAGTCTATGTTTTTATTTGTTTTATTTTTCGGTGGGCACCACCCATAACTATCATAGTTGGTTTTTAAACAGGGATTGTAATAGCATGGAACTGGATCTTGTTTAGTCCTAGTTCCATTTTTAATGTTGATGAACAATTTTCATTTATCTTAACCACAATCTTTAGAGCTTGTACCTATCAAGTTTACTTGAACTTTAAACTTCTCGAGACATGTTTCTATTATTTTTTGTGTAGTGAATCGAAAGCTGCTATTATAGTATAGTTCTCACGCTCCCGAAAGTGCCTTAAAAGTTCATTCTGTAGGCATTTAAAGACTAAAGGTTAAAACCTGGCCCAAACGATAGCTTTTATAAAAGAAAATTTCAAAAAAAAGTTGCCCAAAAATTATCTTGTATAAAAAGGCGCTAGTGAATATTTTTGAGTTATGTAGTGCACTAAATAGCTGAAGTTGATATATTTCCTTGGTAAAAATTTGATAAGTTTCTCTGTAGCCGTTTGGTTGTAAAATAATCAATTTCATAAAAGCATTACTTCTGCGGGAAATGTAAATTTTAAACGCCTGTATCTTTGTTTGACGCTCTCGATAATTTAATTAATTTGCCGTGTTTTATGTTTCTCACTCCATTACTCGTAAACTAAGGATCAAATAAGAAAAAATATTGTTTACAAATTAAAGAGTGTGGCTTTTTGATTCCGATAGTGCTTTTCAAAATATTTTATTACAATACTTTCTCTTTGTGAAAAAGTAAAAAAACGCGTATAGTAAATAAAAACCTACACGGATTTGGATAACGTACGAGCGCGGGGATTATTAATTTAATAAAAATAATTTTAAAAGCACTGTCGGTATCAAAAAACCTCACTCTTCAATTTGTAAAAAATACTTATTTTTATTTGTTCCTTATTTACGAGTAATGGAGTGAGAAACATAAAAACATGGCAAATTAATTAAATTAAAATTTGCATTTCCCATAAGAAGCAATGCTTTTATAGAAATAGTTTAAAAATACAAATCTTGAATTGTGTTGTGTCAGTGGCTAAGTGAAATTGACGTCACTGATTTTGTCACCAAACTAACTACATCAGTGAACTCTATATTATTTTACTAGATCCACTGGTTTCCAAAAATGAACCAGATTTTATACTGTTTTTCATATCTAGCAATAGAAAAATTGGATTCAAATGACATCATTTGGGGAAACAAAAGTTATTGGAGTTAATTTTATGCTGAATTAAAAAATGGGAAACAATCAACTTCTACTACCATGTGGCTGGTGCAAATTACGTTGAGTCAATTATATCATTGAACAGATTTCTTACTGCCAACAGATAGTGACTACATATTTTTCCAAATTTATTTTATTGGTGATTCATCAAGATAAGTCGATCAATATTGTGCACATAACAATTCGGTGAAAAGAACAAATGTGGACCAACTCCAAATCATATCCAACTCATAAAAAAGACAGGACAACGTCTGTCGGGCACTTTATTTTGTTTTGTGTTTCTAGAGGCTTTGCGACCTCTTTCAGTTGTAAGTCCAAGTGGTTGAGGTCCATAATTACTATCCCAACACTCTCTCTTGTAGTAAGTTTTGTCATTCTTTACAATTCTTGTACAAATACCTTTCATTTTTCTATTCTTCTTCGTTTCATCGTTGTTTATTCGTACTATTATGTTTGGTTCTATTCTTGTTTCTTATTTTTTATCTACGTCTTAATGTTTTATACTAAACATACTTGCTCTTACATTCTGATTTGTGTCTCTATCACATAATGTTTTTTCTCCAATATTTCTTAATTTTGTTATTTTATTTATTTATACACATTTCTGAGTGTTTACGTGCTTCTGAGCTTGTCTCGGCGGTGTAAGTCATAACTGACCAAATTACAGATTTATGTATTTCATTTCTTTTCGGTTCTCAGGTGCTTATTTTTCTAAATAGTATCATTTCAGCATCCAGATTTTCTGTTTCGTTTTTACCATTTGTGTTTTCTTCTTTTCTACGTTATTGTTATACGATAATATAGTTTTCAAATATTTAACTATCATCACTTGCTCTGGTTATTGATTTACACTTTACATCTAATTAGTTGGTTAGAAATTACTACGGATTTTTTTCCAGTTGATATTTTCTTATGTTCAGTAACGTATTTGCATTTGTGGATGTTCCAAGTTTCATTTTTCTGAATCATTAGTGTTACAGCTTTTTTCTTTCACTTCTTTTTACTTTACTACATATTACCACACATTTGCTTAGTGACGTTTGTCTTATTTCTATGTTTTTGTCTTTTAGTTCTTTTTATCTTTATGTCTTTTATTGTTTAGTGTTTCAGTTTTGTCAACCAAATATTAGCTAGAACATGAAGTCTTATACTGTCATACTACTTCCATATGTATTGGACTCTATGTCTCTTAAAAAAAAAGACGCCATTTAATATACAGAGAGAGTTAAAAGTATGGAAACACCCGAATTTCTGTAGTTAAAATTCATTTTTTACGAAAATGATTAATACAAAGGTTTTATGAAATTTTTATCTACATATACGAAAATTGTTGTTATTCAATTGTTTTTGAGTTATGACTTTACAGGACATTTTTATAAATGGCAACGTTTTAATGTTGTACTACTATTCAATAGAGATTTTTTCTCATTATAATGGTATAAAAATTTTCCGGTAGTTCTGAATTTCTTTGTGGAAATGCCGATTAAAGTTGAAGTATTTACAATTAATTAATTTTCGATTCGTAAACAATACAGCCATGATCAACAAAATCGAAGCGATGAACAAAGGCGAGCGAGTTTAATATTTTTATTTTATGAAAAATTATTTGTAATAAGTGTCGGTGAAAATGTTATTTTTAGATAGAAATTAATAACTAAATTAAACAAAAACATTATCAAAAACAAGTAAAGCATAAATAAATACGAACAAACACATAAACCTAGTGAATTAAATGTTCAAAATTGTCCTCCATTTACAATTTGACAATGACCGAATCGACTTACAGAACCACCAAGAGAATTTTCTAAGAATTCACTGGGAATTTCTTCCATCGTTCTGGTAATTCTAATGTTCATATTTTCTAAAGTCTGTATACTATTGGCGCCGTGTAATAAATTATAATTGATTGAAATAATTCTTTATTTTCTTGTGAAAGCGGTACTTCTACGGTTAAGTAAAAACCAATAAATTCTAACCAAAATACAATCATTGTGCCGCTCTTGCAGCATATCGACCCATCTAGGCTCTGAGAACAATAGGTTAATCTGTGTAAACACGTTGCCATCAGCCCAGGTACTGACGATAAGAGAATCATAGCCGTAGATGTGGGTATTATACCAAGATACAAAAATAATGGTATATAATACGTAAGAAGTAAAATTTGTAATGTGATCTACTATACAAATAAAATAAAAACATATAAATAATATATGACATAAATATAAAATAAAATAGTAATGCAGATATCGTCAGTACATTTATTACAATTACAATTAATTTGCGGGGACCCATTTTAGGCATCAAAAAGTAAATTTGGCACAGTTATAAAATTATGTGGTTGTCATGGAAACATATCAAAATGAATAGATAAAAGTAACAGGCATAAAAATGTTCATTTAAATAACAAGACATTAGTAGGTAAAATAGGTATATTTAAAAATAACTGACAATACTCACTCATGGTTACAATAAATGGTGTTTAGAGAGTAGAACACTGTTTCAGGCACATTACGCTTAGTCATTTAACTTTCTTCCTCGTCTGAAATTTCCATTTCGGAATCAGAATCGCTGTCTTGTGTGTTTACTGATACAATAATTGGCTCCAATGTTATCTCTACTAAATTATCCAGTTGCCAAAATTTGTCTTCTTTGTATCTATTTATACCTTATTAAACGGTGGAATATTGCTGAATTAAATTATTTACTATGAAAAATAGATTTCACAAAGTAAGGATTGAAACAATAAAAGAAACCACATAATAATTCATATCAAGGTAGATTATACTATTATAATATATTTACCTACTAAAAATATGATTTTCCAAACGTATCAGGTACCTACGCCACTGCAATACGGGAGATTCGATAATTCTGACAGGTTTATTACTCCGCGCCAATAGTATACTGAGTATATGTTATTGAGCCTATCTTTGTAAACTTTGTTTTTTACATATCTCCACAGAAAAAAATTTAAAGAGTTTAAATCCGTCGAACGGGCTGGCCACTTGGTGTTTCCTCTTCTCCCAATCCATCTGTGTGAAAACACAATATTTAGATGTTGACGAACATATGCACTATAGGGTGGTGGGGCGGCATCTTGCTGGAACCAGATATTGTTGTTGAGGAGGTGTCCATTGTTTTCATGTGGATAAAGAGTAGCACAGGCAGGTACAAATTAATTTTGCAATAACTGTAAATACATAGCCGAAGTTAAATTGTCATGGATAAAAAGGGAATATTTGACATTTCTTTACAAAATTGAAGTCTTCTATCAAAATCGCCCTCTACCAACTCGTGTACAAGATGTACCTTATAGGGTTTATAATTCTTATTTTTTTAAATTGAGACGACCGAAGACTGCGACATATTGAGATTGGCCGCTAATTTCCTGGTTGGTAAATGGGGATTTTCAGATACAGCTAATAAAACATCCAGTTTGCTATCATCACTTGTCGATGTTCTAGGTCTACCACTTTTTGACAAATTTTTAAAGCTACCAGTTTGTTCAAAACGTTGTAAAGTTTTACCAACAACAGATTTAGAAATTGGATTTCCATTTGGATCCGTATCATTAAATAAATTACAAACTTCTTGTAAAATTCTACTTCTATCTTGATAACCAAGCATCATAAGTATTTCAATTCTTTCACGTTCACTTAAACTCGCCATTGCTAATGCTAACACCAACAAATTACACAATATTAAAAAATGTTTCGTAAACAAACAAATTTAGCCTTAGTGATATAGCTTTTTTTCGTGGCTTCACTTTTGTTTATCATGGCTGTATCGTTTACGAATCGAAAATTAATTAATTGTAAATACTTTAACTTTAACCGGCATTTTATCAAAGAAGTTTAATACTACCGAAAAAATTTTTATAACATTATAAAGAGAAAAAAAATCTTTATTGAATAGTACATTTAAAAGTTGCCATTTAAAAAATATCCCCTAAAGTCATAACTCAAAAATAATTGAATAGCAACAATTTTCGTATATGTAGATAAAAATTTTATAAAAAACTTTTGTATTAATCATTTTCGTAAAAAATGAATTTTAACGACAGAAATTCAGGTGTCTCCACACTTTTAACTCTCTCTGTATGTTAATATTGTTCTCATTACTTGTACTCCTTGATGCCATCGTTAAAGTGGAAAAACCAGTCTATGATCTTATGGATTTTAAGGACAATGAGTTACAAAAGCATTGTTTATAGAACAACAACGAATCAAAAATCTAATCTTCTGCTTTGTTCTATCTTTTATACACATAATTAATTTAATCATATTGTTTTTAAAAAAAAATACTACAAATATTACTTGAGCCGGGTGATATAGGACAACGTAGAAATGTACAAATTTTTTTTTGTTTTATTTACACACGAGTAATCGGTTAAGCTTAAAACGATTAAATAAAATTATAATTGTTTAATGTTCCGAAAATTTTAATAAATTTGCTTAGTTGCTTTGAATATTCTTTAAATTAATTTAACATCAACATAACCATTATAAGTACACCCATTATACGGCCGATTTCTCATTTATTTAATAACCTAAGCCATACAACCTGAACAGAATATTAATGGTTGTTTTAATGATTATATTAATTTTGTTACCTTTTATTCAAATATTCCATGCTGAATATTAAAATATTTTACTGAAACTTTTTTCGGTTTCGTTACAATATTTTCTTTCGATTTATTTTTTTATAATTACATTGTACACAATGTAAAAAATACCCAACAATAGAACTCAGTTAAATTGCTAGCGGTATTATAAAGAACGTCACCTTTTTAAAAAACATAATGAGAGAAACGTGACAATGAAAAAGAACAGAGTGAACTGATTTTATTTGAACTGTTGTTCGATTATGCCGATGATTGACATTATACAAGAAATAAATTGGAAACGTATTTTTTAAATATTTCAAACCTTAGACGTTCCGTGTGTTTATTGTATTCCTTTATTGACATTTTTAGTCAACATCTTTCTTGTTATTCTAACCATGAAATATAAAAGTTTTTAAATACTGATGAGAGTTTAAATGTGTTTTTTAAACATAAATTAAATTTATCTTTCTAATGTTGACATAAAAAAATTTAAAATTAAAAGTAGGTGTGAATACAATTATTTTTCACATTCTAAAATGTTTTCTCCAACTTTCTTAATAAATTCAAGATCATTTAATAAACTAGGAAGGATTGAAATATTTTATTATAGACACTGCGAAAACAGCCTTATTTTCAAAGCGTAATTATGACATCAGAATATTTTAAGGAAAAAAGGTCTGACCAAAGTTGCGCAACTAATCAATGTTTATGTTAGTGAAATCCAAAATTATTTTTATTAAAAACTGAACTCTTGAGAGTGGCGCCCGTGACATAGGAATTTTACATGAGAATTGAAGACAAAAAGTTCAAAGAAAAAACTTACAGTTATAAATAGATTTTTTTTCATATAACACAAAAGAAATGGAAAAAAAACAAAAACCACACATTGGTTACAGTAAAACTAAAACTAAAAAAGCAATAAAACAAAAACTATAAAAATGTAGATAAACTGAAAGAAAAAAACCAGAAAAACATTTATTAAATTATAGTGTATATGTACAAATTACAAATTGAAAATTACAACAAACAAACTATAAATTAGTGAAGAATGAGCTAGTATTTAAAAAAAAAACCTGTCCAAAATCGGTACGCCTTATTTGTACGCTACCACTTTTGACACGAAATCGCCTTGACGTGAGATTATTTCGACGCAAGGTCATCTCGAGCAGAACTCATGTCATCGCAAGCCAATCTCGACGCAAAACTATATTTGCGACAATAGGTGTTACGTATGGGGTTTTTATATTTTCAGTTTATTTGTTTTTTAGTGACAACTGCAAACAATACATGTGCTTTATAAAGAGTGGTCTACTGAAAATTGTCAACGCAAGTTTTGACCACCTAACATCAATTTTACGAAAATGCTCAAATATGTCAATTTGAAGGGGGATATTTGAATGAATTATTACTATTTCATAATTTCAACCTTAAGGTAAGGGTTGATTGTTCCCCAAAACACAGTTCTAAAGGTCTTTCAATCCACTCTTTATCAGTTTTTTTTATTTTTTAAATCCGATTATTAATTTCTGAAAAATATCATTTAAAAAAACGGTGTTTATTGTGTGTGTCGAATGTAAATACATCGATAGCAGGAAAATGGTAACAGATGGGTATAGGAAACCCTTATAAAGATTGAAAGACCACTTAATTCTCCATCACATAGAGCAACAAGATACAGAGTGTTCCATTTAAAAAAATTGACTTTTGGGCTGTTGAAGTTAGTCAGATTTAGCCAAACATTTTGAACACCCGGTAAATAATGAGATGTCAAATTACACATCATTTAAAAACTTAACAGTCCTCCTAAGTATAACCCAAATTTTGTTACTATAACTTTCTTTTTCAATCATGGACAAGCGTTTGAAAACAATACTACAAAACCAATTTTTCTCAAAAAAATGAGAATATCTCAAAAACTATTGATTTTTCATATAGGTTGTGCTACATAAAAGTAACTCAGATTTTAGCATAGAATCCAAATATACAAAATAAAATATATCATTCTATTTAATATAAGAAAGTTGTTAGCTACTTCCGATGTAACCGGAAGTGCTAGAGGAGCTGAAATATTTTAATTAAATAAAACTTTTTGAGCAATCCCTTTTTCCAAATTTTAAACAAACATTTCAACGGGAAGTTCATAAACTTCTAATGAACGGGTTAGGTGAATCACCCTGTATACTATCTGCGTGTCACGCATCGTTAAATTTAATCTTAGGTAAGCTTAAATAATTCCGAAAATCCTAATGGACCGTTATCATCATAATTCATAAGCAAATTTCTGTTTTTAAAAATTTCTAAGCTTTCACAAGAATCAAGTTTGTTTTTATTATCTACCCTTTTAATTGATCAATGTCGCCTACTTTATGGCCATTTTCAAGCGTATGCATGGCAACAATGGACCTATCTGTGCGATGATATTTGACATGAGCTAAGTGCTCTTTAAAACGAGTTTTAATAGGTTTGCCCTATATACACTTGGTTAAAGTCTTTACCATTAATTTTATATATTTCCAATTTATCTTTTTTATTGTTTTTAATTTTATTATTGGTATCGCTGATGATGATAGGTTAGCTATTGAAACACGTGTCCGAGTAAAGTTTTTAAGACCTTGTCAATATAAATGTAATAACAAAATAACAATTATGTATCCGTGGGTTAATTATATAATACAAAAAAAAACTAAATAGCTGAGTAGGTTTTTTGAAACCCACGGTAGGCGTAGTGATCCACGGCGGGCGTAGAAGAGACACAACCGGCTGTCAATGGCGGTCGACTCCAGATGTGAAATTGGAACCGTTGCGGGTTGTTTCTGTAAAAATAAATACTGTATTATTCTTACTGCCTTCCTTGGTGTTTGCACATCAAGAAACAGTTCAATCGTAGGTCGTTCTTTTTCAGCTGAAAAGGATTTGGGTTAATTGTAACTAAGCAATATCCTGAGGTTGCTTTCTAGATATGCTTATATTTATAACGCGTGGCGACTCCTCTACGAGGTTCTGAGTCCGGTGATAGCCTCGTATATGAATTGTCCTGCTGGTGGACCTGGTTCTTACGGAATTAATTCACCCGAAGGTTCGTACAATGCTGTATATATGTTCTGCGGGTTTACGGACGGTTCTATTTCTCAAGTTATTTTTATCGCAATACTGGACGTCCTGCTTGAGCGGATGGTTTTGTAACGACGTCAGCATACGCTGTATAACATCGATGGCTTCTCTGGAAAGGCTCTTTAACCAGATATTTAGTGTTTGGGATTACGACAGGGAGTCAGAGTATAGTGTGAAAGAAAGCATCTAAACAACGGCCGAACGCAAATCGGTTGATGTTAGACAGAGTTAGTTAGATGAAAGACGTAACAGAAGAAAAAGACTGCATTTTTATCCGCAACAAATTGAATTGCGGGGAATTACTTGTGCATATTAAGACAAAGTTATAGCAGGTTAATCAGGTATCGGTTTTAGATCAAGTTCAGGCGGTGGTCAATAGTATTTAAACAGAGTATCAAGAGAAAAATCAGGTTTAGACGGTCGGTTGGGTTTATTTAAACAGATCGGAATAGTTCTGGATTTGAAATAAAAAGCAGAAAAAGTGTCCTAAACTACGGAAAACAGGCGAATTCATACCAATTCTTATTAGCAATTTTAACGGGGATTAAAAGCGGGGGAATTATGGTAAGAAATAAGGCAGGGATGGGCAACGTCAAGATAATCATAAAAACGTCACCAAACGTATGATCATTATACTCTATTACGGAAAGGGTGGGTAGAAATAATTGCGATTTTCTTTAAAAACTATGAATCCGAACTACTAGAACTGTAGAATTGTTTAATGGAGAACACGCAGATAAACATGTACAACATTCATACGCTTTACATTTAGTAAAGGCATTTCAAGAGTGGTGGAAGTCGACGTTCTGGGTCACGTGACAATGTAACTTAGAAAACTTGCTTCTGCATCAGGATTTTCACGAACCAGTTTCATCCATATAAAATTAGTTAGGTACAAGAGCTCAATGAAGATGATTACGCCCACCACTTGCAATTCTATGAGACTCTGAGTAATCAAATAATTTTTAAACTTAATCTTTCATTTAACACCTGTTTTTCCAACAAATGTTCTTTTTTGTTGGATCTTTTTTCCTTCTCGGTAATCAGATCGGTGAGATGTACTTATCGTTGTTAAAAGATTACATCAATCCAATGCTAACCAAGGTTATAGAAAATAATAAGTGTTACTTAGAACATTAGTTGGTATTGTAACAAGACGGAGCTCATCCTCATTTGATTTTATTGTTAGGCAGTTTTTGGACCGTACGTTTCCTTGAAGACAGGTTGCATGAAAATGTGCTATTGAATGGCCAACAAGATCTCCAGATCTATCACTTTTGGATTTCTTTTTGTGGGGCTATTTAAAGTCAATCGTTATCTTAGGGTTGAAGTTATGCAATACTATCTCCTTTATACTAAAATTGACGTGTTTGAGCGTTTTTTGCAAAATTGATGTTAAGTGGTTAAGACTTGCATTTACAATTTTTAGTAGGCTACTTTATGTATACAGTGGGTATAATTAAGTTGACAACGTATGACAAACTTTTTTATTATTAATTTTACAAAAAAAGTTATTTTCTATAAAAAGTTCTGCACTAAAATACAATTATCAGATATTAAATTTTTACAGTCGTATAAGCGGTTTGTTAAAAATATGAATTTTACTTAAGAGTAAAGTACTTTTAAATTTGACAATATCAAAATTTTTTGTCTACAATAACAACGCAGAGTATTGACATAGAATTTGAATCATTCCGTTGAAGTATTATTACTTTAATGGTGCATTAATTTGATTTTTATAAACAAATTTGTTTAATACTTTCTAAACGGAATGGAAAAGTTATCCTGTTCATAATTGGAGTTTTCGATGTTGTTGCAAATAAAGGTACTTTACTTCTGTACCAAACTCATAATATTTTTGTTAAACCGTGTGTATGACTGATAAAATATAATATCTGAGGATTGTATCTTGGATTTTACAACATGCAGAACTTTGTAAAAACAATAACATTTTTGTTAAAATTAATAATGTTTCCCATATGTTGTCAACTTAAGTAGACACACTGTAAATGCAACTTTGTCGACAGATGTGTCAGCAGTTACCTAGTTGATCCTTTAATTATTATAGACCACTATGTGTTGGCAAAAATAACAATCTCGAATCGCTTGCTGTAAGTTCGCAAGAGGTTGTACAATAGGAAATACACACCGAGAATCATTTGACAGCTGTTTTCTCCTTTTGAGACTCTTCAGAAATGAGATAACTTGAGTATAAGATTACTATTGTACAAATGCGTGCTGTCGACTATATTCATTACTGGAGGGCACATCATACATACTTTGTTACGGTTTTATTTTATAAACTGAGAAAAACGTGTGTAGTGAGCAATATGTTACACGAAATATAAATTTAGAAAACCTATGTCGCGATTAATACGTTGCGACAAAAGTCGTATTTGGCGCTCATTTTTCGAATTTTCGATTGGTTGAAAATAAATATCGATTTAGCTTCCGACATTTTTCTTTTTCTACGTACTTCTTACTGTTAAAGAGGTAGTGTTTAGCGTTAATAGTTAATTCAAAACTACACAAATAGTTTAAAGGTGTTAAAAGATTTCTAATACAAATTGGTTCAATTGTATTTGGCTAAACCTACCGTAAGTACCCGTTCTTTTCTCTTTTTCTTTGTATTAATTTTAAATTTCACGTGGAACTTTTCTAGACGTTACCTTATGTTTTCTTTGCATGTTATCTTCTGATATGTTTGAGTGGCCGAATAAGACTTTTCTTTTCGATTAAGAACTACACCACGGTTATTGACATCAGACAGCTGGTGGCAATCAGTGGGTACCACGTCTACGGCTATGCTTTATTGTTTAAACGAGGGAGCGTAACGCTTTCCAGTTCTTTTCGAACACATTCCCTAAGAAAAATCCTATGTGTATAACTAAGGAGCTGTCGATCTCGTTGCTAACTAACATTCTACCCTCGGGACTTTGTTCGCCAAATTACAGCTAAGTCTTAGTGTCTAACTATTATTTATTGTTAATGCGTGTGAAGCTCATGTACATACGACATGGAACGGCTTTGACCTTTAGTTTTAAATAAAACTCTATTCGGTGGTACACTCAATAACCGAGAGTTTATAATCACCTCAATACGGGCTTGTGCGCTTCAATTTGAACGGTTCTCGCAAAATAAAAATGCCTTTTGGGTTTGCGGGAGGTACTTACCCCGTTCGGTAAGTTAGTTTAAGCGTCAGTGTTGTTGCATGTTTGACCAGATAAATTGCCGTGTGTAAGTGATAAATGTACACCGAATGTTCCTATCAGAAAATCATCAATTGGAACGTTAACACTGCGATTTGTGTTGCTGAAGCTTAACTGTAGATCCGGTGCGTTATTCGTATAAATTACTTATTATTGATCAAGACTACTGCTAAATTACGTGACGACATCCGACATTCTTTCTTCTCTCACTCTCTATCACTATAGGAATTTTACATTGTTTGTCTTCCTTTTATGATTAATTGTTGTGTTACTCTGTTCGATCAAGTGTATCTAGACTTAAGTAAAACCTGTTGATATACTGTTGGTCAATTTTATTTCTCTTTCTTACACAGCAGGTGGCACTTTGTTAGGACAGCGGTTTAATTTCTGCAAACTCTTTAAGGACCCCCTCACTCTACGACGACGCCGGGAAGCTGCTGTTCTACTTAAATAATATATTTTCTACAAACCTAATATGCTATATTGATCCGTATTTCCTTTTTTGCTTTTTTTTTAGTTTCTTTTAGAGCCGTTTTTTATTTCTAAACCTCAACCGTTACAACTTTCGACAGGCGATTCGAGATTACTATATTGCTAACACATAGTTGTGGTTATGACAAAGAATTAAATATGTAACTGTTAACACATTTGTCAACAAAGTTGCTTTAATGCAAATGCATTGTCGTACGTGTTACATTACACGAGTCGACACCTAAGTGTCACAACACTTATTGCTTGAAATTAATCTTTAATAGCTATATAGTTTGGTAAAAATTAGTGTATTTGTTATTTGTGAATCTAGGAAAAAAGCCGGGGAATCCAAAGTCGCCGATAAAAAACTCCCAGGAAAAAGTTCCGAAAACAAAACCGTGGTATAAGAAGCTGAAGTCTAAAAACCCGCTGAAAAAAAGTTTATGAAAAAAGAAAATCCGCGGACGATGCCTATAAAAATGTATGCTTTTGAATTTAACATAGAATCGCAGTGATTTCTATTAATTAATGATTGTAAGTTAATAAAAAATAATAAATTAATTAAAAATTGTAGTAGCGACTAATCTGATAATAAACAGATATCGAAGGATTGCGCTGATAAGGTAGACGGGTAACAGAATAGGTTGATTGCTATTGTGACAGGCCGAATAAATCACGCTTAAGTTTAGTAGTAGCATTTTTGTGTGCCACACATTTATTGTGCTCCAACACAGCATGACCAATGTCAACGGATTTATCTTTTAAATTATTGCAATTACAGCAACGTAAATTTGACGTACCAGCTGAACAGTCTTCAAGTTTATGACTTAACGAACAACGAGGACATACAACTTCCTCTTTTTTGCATGATTTTTACGTATGAAAAAAGCCATTGCAATTGAAACCCCAATTGTATCATATACCGTGCACACATTAAGTCCAATAAGGAGAGTACCGGCTTCAATAATTTTTTTATAAGATTCTACTGATAACTGCAAGATGACCTGAAAAACATTTTTATTATTTTTAAGTGGTTTGAGCTCCAAAATTTTTAAATCAGACTCTTTCAGACACAAATGATTATTTTGATTTATAATATATCTTCAGTGGAGATCTGACTGGTTAAACCAACAACTCTGAGCTTAGGTAGAAGCTGCTTTGCGTCCTTTACTTCAGAATCAGGCAATTCTTTATTGGCGATGCTTTTAAACTTCAGCACATCAGCTTCCGTTTGACAGCCCAGTACAATACCACCATTTTTTATGTGCTTTACTTTACTAATATTTATTTCCGCATTAATGGGATTAATCTTCTCCAAAATATCAGTTTTAGTTTTATAGTTATTTTGTTCCGTGTTTTTAGGTTTAATGACAACAGCTGATTTAGATTGAGCAGTTTTAGATGCGCAGATAACAGGGGAGCATTACGTTCATTCAATACAGCAATAAATTTCTCTTCTGCCATTTTTCTAAATTCGACCTTAATATCTTCAAAAATTTCATCAAGTTTTGTTTTTATTATATCAGTAATGTTATCGCTATTATGACAATCCTCGCATTTTCAGTAGAGCCCCTTGCAGACACCAAGTGCTTGATATGTACTTTCCGTCATACCTATACATGTTATATGATACTGACGTTTACAAAAATCCACCGCAAATAACATTAAGTTTACGCGATATAACATTATCGCAAGTTGGACAGGCCGGCATTATTACATTATCATGTAAAACACAAAATTAAATATAAATAGTTGCAACAGTACCTGAGGATATATAAACACACTTTCACAATCACAATTCTAGTAATTAAAACGCCATTTAAACTAGAAAAATTAGAAATTTATAGCGCATAAACACAATACAGTGTGCACGATTTGACAAATCTGAGCGATATATTTTAGCGATGGTGCACTGTTAGTACGTATTCCTCTTAAACGGTTAAAGTCGCGTTGAAATATAAAAAAACTAGCGGACCCGATAGATTTTGTCCTGTCTTCTCTATGAGTTTGGGTGGATTTGGAGGTAATCAATAATTGGTTTTTTTACAGAATTGGTCGTTGACTAAGTTGTCTTGGTAAAAAGCCCATAAAACAAATTTGCAAAAATTTGTAGTCAGTATTTATCATTGGCAATAAGGAATATATTTGACCATGGATCTGCAAAGTTCAATAAATTTAATGTGGGTAATTTTATTGCAAAATCTGTGTACTGTCATCTGGCTAGAAAAATACATTAGCAACACTGCTATATAAACACACTCACTTCTGTTTTTGTTGCCACTTCATAGCTACCAACGTACTTTATATTATGTTAATTAGAACCCGGGAATGTATTTTGCCCCATGCACATACTGTTTATTGTTTTTATTTACTTACCTTGAATTTAGGAATAACATTTCCACGAGTAACTCTTGATGACGTTATTTGAAAGCAATCAGTGCATTGAAGTATGTGAATACAAAAATGTATAGAATCTGGCTCTTTTCTGGAAACCAATAAATGTAGTGGTTCTGATGGCAAAAACAATGACGTCAATTTTACTTAGACACTAGGGCAACACAATCTAATTCTTCATTTTTAAGCTTAAACTTCTTGGAATGTAAACACACAACGTTCATTGGTCTAACAACAACAATTTGTTGTAATTTGTAATCGATTACTGCGTTATAATTAAATGCAGTTCATTAAATAAATATGGTCTTGTAGGACCCCTTCTTTGTAGAGGTAGGAAAGACAAACAACTTAATGGGCTGTGATTGCGGACGTTTTGCAGGAACTCTTTTTTGTGGAGGTAAGAAGAACAAACAACTCAATCGGCTGTGATTGCCCATTAAGTTGTTTGTCCTTTCTACCTCCACAAAGAAGACCATTGTTATTTAACAAATTAATTTTTGGAGTAATACTTACCTAAATGCAGTTTTATAGATATTAAACTCTGTGCTTTAATCACAGATTAAACTTAAGGTTTCTACATTTTTGATTTTAATTCCATCAATTCCGTTCAATTTCATTTCGCGCCTAGTTCGTATATTGCTGCTATACTCTTCAACCTCAGTTGATACTACGTCTAATTAATGTCATTTTGAAAAAATAATATTCAAGTTTAAACAAAAAATTCATTTCCTTAGTTACAAAAAATTGTTGTTGGTACAGGATTTTTTATGATTAAAAATAAAGGTACACCGACGTTTTACTATTATGTAGTGCGGGTGCTTTCATAGTGCCAACAATGTATTAAACCTGTCGAAATTAATAAATCGAAAACAGTATTTTAAGAAATTAGTCCGCGTAACGTCGCCAAAAAAAACTAGAACTGGTTGTTTGTCCGTTTTAATCCAAAAATCTTCCACTGCAAAGGGCCCAGAAGCTGCTTACCTTCTTGGCAAATAAAAATTAATTTCACTAACATATATTAAAAAGGTGTAAAATAATACCCTGAATTAGACAATCTTAAAAAGTATAATGTTTTACCAATAATACTTACAAATTAAAATCTGTATTTATTTCTGGATTGTGGAATAAACCTCAAGGGGAAAAAAATAAACCGATCCATATTCTTTAATCGTATAATCTATAAAACAAACTGTTACGTTGTAACTTTTACTTTATTTTTTATTAATTCTTCCTATTTTATTTAATGTACATATTTATGTAGAAACTGTATATATTTATCTTTGGCTCACCCCGTATAAGTTTTCTACATTTATTTGCATCTATGGAATGCATATATTTATTTTCTCTTTGTAGTAAACCGCAAGAAGCCCGTGTCAATTAAAATTTAACGTGTACCTACTTGTAAAGTAAATAGATCCAATTCTTATCTAATATTTATGTTTTGAATATTTAGTTTTACAATTCACGTATTTACTCTATGAAAACTATTTTCTATTCATTTATAATTGAACGCTTTAACTTTTTATGGTGTAATAAATTTTGTTTTCTAAATACGTGTGTTTCAAAATTATCTACTTATCGTTGGCATTTTTACATTTTGGCGAAGAAATTAAATGTAATGGTATCCTTCAACCTTCTGTTATCAGAAAACCAAATATAATTTTTTTATCTTAATAAAATTTAAAATATGAATTTTAATAAAATATCCAACAAACCAATAGTTTTTAAAAATTTAACGATATTTCAACAACTATAAGAAGAAGATATTACAAGCCTTGAAAAAAGTTGTTTCAAATTAGGAGATAAATACAAAAATATCATAAAAATTATATCCTTCCATTTAAGATAAAGAAGTTGATGTCGACTTTCGGCACAACCGGAAGCAAAAATATTTTACAATTAAAGATCAGTATGAATAATATATAACCACAATTTTTCAAAATTTAAATACGATTAGTTCTCCATAAATTTCTAGTAAGTCACTTTGTTTGGCACACGTGTATAAAACCTTTTTCTTCTTGTAATTGCACAAGAAATTTGTATTTTGTCAAGTAAATTTTGGTTGTTTAATAAAAATCAGTTGTCTAGCAACTTGACGAGGTAAACTGTGCCATTTGGTGGGGCGTTTTTAGGTTGACAGTTTTTTGAATCAAATTGCTAAATAAAACAGATTATAAACTAATCAAAGCGAAAAAGGAGACACTTTTATTTCTACCTGTATTTTTTGAAACATTTGGTACAATCAATTATAAATTTGTCAAAAACAGTAAAGATACTTTGAAATTAAAGATTAGCAGTGGTAAGCACAACTTTGAATAGTGCCTTTTGTCAGACAAAGCAAAAAACAAACTAACACTATAGTTTTCGGTTGAAA